>JAPMOB010215465.1:0-31690 GCA_029875015.1 Lepomis gibbosus | reverse complement strand
CCTTTATTTTTATCAATCATTAACAATACTGGCAATTGAAATAAACAAGATTCAAGTTAGCAAAATAGCCTAACTAGCATCAGAGCACCGTGGAGTTATTTTTTTCCACCACATGAATCTTATTCATGCAACTTTAAGTCAACTCAATCATATATGTCCTCAATTAACGTATCAACCAAAGAATTCTTCCATAAAATTTCAGAAAATAGTGAAAAATATGGCAATTTCCTAAAGCCCAGGGTGATGTCAATTTATTTATTTAGTCCAAAACCTACAGCAGTTCTGTTAAATATCAAATAAGACAATAAGCTGCAGTAAAAACTCACAACAGAGAAGCTGAAACCATTAAATGTTTGCTATTTTTGCTTAAAAATACCAAACATTTAAATGGTTCATCTATAATCAAAATAGTTGCCAATCTGACCTGGTCCAGCGTCCATGGACTTGATCTGTTTTCCGGACTCTAAGTCCCAGAGACGGATGTGAGCGTCGAGGGAGCTAGAGGCGGCGATGGATCCGTTGTGACTGATGTCCACTGACACCACACCCAGCTGGTGGCCCTCCAGAGTCCACTGCAGCTCCAGCTTCTCATCTGACCTGCACGAGCAATGTGGCACAGATTATTCCGTCACATCAAGTCGAATAAACTCAACACAACTTTTAAACCAACGAGGAGTTCTTAAAAGTGCTCAGGAAGAAATTCAATATCCACAATTCTACATCTGGGCAAACTTCATCAAGTGATATTGCACTAGTGTATTCTTGTTTCCAATTTAGAGAAACAGTCTGACTGTCTAGAACTTGTATGTTGTTCATGGTTGTATTGCATATTTATATACTTTTTATATACAGTATATGTATCTTCTTTCACATACATATTTTCACCTATATAATAGCAAAATTATTATGTTAACCTTTGTTCAGCTTTGTTGTCCTTGTTTCTAAGCTGTATGTCTATTTTTTCATGTACATTAAGAGAAACAAAAAAACAAATTCCTTGTATGTGCACACATACTTGGCCAACAAACTGATTCTGATTTGTTCAAAAGCTCTTAAAGTGCTACTAAGAGATTGATGTGAAACTGTTTTCTTAACAAGTCCAATCAAGGTTATTTCTGTAGCACATTGAAGATTTATGAGAAAATGGGTCAACAAAAAGACAATAAAACAAATCCTAGTGACAGACTGACAATTATAATTATTATTCCAATAGCAGATTTTTATTCCTTACAATAATGATAATCAGGTCCAGTGGTGGTGGGCTGTTATCTGCTTTTGAGGACCTGTAATTAAATTGTAAGACTTTCTAGATCTAAAGCACAGCTGGACTGTTGCTAAAGATGTTCTTAATGTATAGTAAAACTGTCTATCCTGAGATCTTCTTAAAGGCAAACGTTAAAACGTCCAATGGTGTATTTAGTACATCAGTCTGCCCAGAAGATATCCATCCCCTATAGCCATTAAGGTACAGTCACGCTAGGGAGTAGGTAAACTAAGGAAGGCTGGCAAGTGAGCCTCCATCTACGATCATAATCAATACCCTCACTGCTCCTACAGTTCAATAAAAATGGAAGAAGGTCGAGCTCAGTCAACCACGATTTCCTGATGTGGAATGAACACAAATCTGACACTTGTCAAAACAGAGACTGGAATTTTTATAGTCAGAAAAAAGTGTGTTTAATATGCTGTGACTGAACGTTGTGCTGCTTTGAATTGGACCTTGGACTTATATGGTACGTCTTTGTGCATGACTGTGACACCATTATGTCTTTATTTATACATTTGATACAGCCCTTAAATTATCTTTACATTATATTTGTCTGTTTTTTAGTTTGTCAGTTTCTTATTGGTGTAAATTTTAAAACATTTCCTTTAAAAAGACAATAAAATTAGGTTTTATAGAGTCAGCAATTGTATCTGTTAATTAAATTAAAATTAAATTAAAATTAAATGTTAAAAGAGGAAAAGGCCCAAATACAATATTGGGCAAATAAAACATCAGCTAGCCAAATGGCTGTCAGATCAATAATGTCACAAGTCATAGTGTTAACAGAAACACTCACCATTTCCAGACTTTCACCATATCATCTAGTGAGCCAGTAATAATAGTTTCCGTCCCATCAGCCTCACTCTTACCCCACGCCGCTGTCCAGATAGCATCATCATGTGCTGAGAGGAAACACAGGTTAAAACTCTGAGGACAGTGTGAGTACAAGAGGTGTTTCATAGCAGGAAACTAGCCGGGCTGGGAAAGTATTTAAAAAATAAGTCTGGTACTGTTATTATATTTTTGCTATTGTCAACAAATCCCATGAAAACACCCAAAACAATTATTTGTTATTAGACTCTGAATAGTTTCTGACTTCCCTACCCAGACTGTGGTTCTCAGCCAAGAGCCCATTTGTTTCTAATGAAGATGTGAATCTTAAAAAAAACTGATCGTAAGTATGACCCTGCATTTTTATTACACTTTTAGCAAATGTGTCTCATGCATGATTACATTACAACACATTTGATGCTCTAGTGAGTATTTACAGCAGGATGATGTATGGATGTATGTGGGATTAACTCAACATAAAACTACAGTAATCATCATGTTCATAATAATCAACGAATGGTGTGGCTAATGTGTGTGTTTTTAATTTATTTTTGCACAGAGGAGTAAATTTTATCAAGCACTGGCAGCAGACAACACTTGTTAGTAGAAAGCAGTCTTTTAAGGGATGTGTTGACAATAATATTTATTTCATCGTTCAACAACAAGACAGGTTTAAATAGAGGAAAAGGCAGTAGTTGTTGAGAACTTGTTGAGAAGGAAACGATCTTTTCATTCATGTCACTTACCGTGTTCTTGCTTGAAAAGAATGCTGTACTGAAAGCAAAGCACAAGCTTAAAGTTAATCTTTGAATCCTTTCACACAGAAAACAAAAAAACTGAGGATATGTTTAGTTTAAATATGAAGCTACTTGAATTTGTTGCTTACTTGAGTGCTCATGTTTTTTTGTCCCAATAGTCAGAGAGCCAGTTAAGATTACTTGAACCTGAAAACAACATTAAAGTGTGTTAATTTTGTCAAAGCAGGCCATGTTCATTCAATAAACGCAACTGTCTCTAGCTAGTCTGGCTACAAAGAAACACAACCTTATAGACAAGCGCTTACATCTGTAGAGCTACCAGTTTATGGGATAACCGAATAAATTAATACCAAATCAAACTATTTTAACGGCACCATAGTTGTGCAATTGCACGGATAAAAAAGTTGCTAAAGCTGCATGGCTAACCAGAGCAAGCTCTGACGAGCAGCGGTTATCATAGCAGGTTAGCTCTGCATCAAGTTGCCAACAAAGTGCAGTTTGTTGATTTATCAGCAAATTTACAAGATTATCAGATGATCGCCCCGTTTATCGGACCAACTGAACTGACAATAGGTTGTTAATATTTTACTCTGGTATAATACGCAGCCACGTACCTTCAAATCTCCTAAAACAGATGTTTTATTAAATTTCAGAAGCTCGGCGATTTACATGTGAGACGCCATGACAACATTTGGCGTAGCTTCCGCTCTGCGTCTTCTTCGTTTCTTTGATAACAGGTTGGCGAATAAGGTACGAAGCGCACTATCGCCACCAGCGGAACTGTAGAGACATGAGTTTTTAAAAAAGAGTTCAAAAGATGTTTGTAACAATTAATGTTTTGTTTTTTTTTAAACAGAAAAAATAATTAGGTCTACTATAATAGACGTTTAAATTGCTTAAATACTTCATTATTATTCAGATAAATATATACAATGAGCTAGTTAGATGTTTGCGAGGGAAAATCAACATGGGTATGGCAGCAAAACTTGATTACAGGGGGGCATAAGTCTAATTAATAAAATAACAATGGCATGGTATAACAAAATTTTAAATAGTTACTATAATAGACGCTTAAATTACTTAAACTCTTCATACTTTTTCAAGTAAATATATAGAACAAGCTAGTTGGGTATGAAGGAAAATATCGGATCGGGTGGGTCTTAAAAAAACCTGCTGATTAATAGGGGCCGGGGATGGGTGAAAGAGGCTGAATCTCTCCATTAAGAAAGAAGCTGTGCGCATTTACGCACGAGGTACAGCAGCATAACGTCATTATTTGAATATCCCGTCACTCTGACAGGATCGCTAAGGATGAGCTGACAGCATCCTCTCTAATCATCAGGAAAGTAAATGGTTTAAGCATAAACACATTGCCTATAGAAATCTTTTTACACACGATCCATCAGGGGAGCTACTGTCTTGTGAGCTCCCCATAGTTTGCACCCTGCCTACAATCTCGACCATCGGATTCCCGCAACAGAAATAACGTTCTTTTACTCATATATTTGATTTTCCGGTGCTGAAATGTTTCCAGTTCACTTATTTTCCGGTTAAAATGCAATACCGTAAACGCGCCCAGGTAGTATCGCGTTATATTACTGCGTTTCAGCAAAACATAAATCCATTAGGCTACTGTAATTGCGTTACTTTTGTAACGCGTTACTTCTAACACTGTGTTTTGATAGCCCGGTTTAAATTAAATTATTTTAGAAACACTGATTTTGGCAGCGGCTCATCTAAGTTGCCCACAAGGCCACGATATGTTCTATATTTGACTTTAGATGAGACTTCAGGATGTTCACATGTTCCTGCTCATCTTGACTACAATATTAATGCCCTATAGTAAAACATCTATGGTGCAGAGAGAAAGAAAAACCTAAGCTTGAAGAGCAAGCAGAAAAAACATTCTAATATTTTGACAGCTGCTGCAGCAACAGTCTGAGTCACACTCAAAAATGGTTGTCAAGATAAAGTTTCAAGAGAATTATTCCAAGTGTAGGCAGGCAAATACAGCCGATGTGTTTTAAATAACTCCTGAAGTAAAGCTGAAATGGGCAGTTGAGGTGTGGAGAAAAGATGTCAGTGTGAATCTCCTGACAGCCTGAGTGAAGAAGAAGAGAGATGTCCTAGTTACAGCAGTGTGTGTGTCTATGTGTGTGAGAGACACAGAGAACTTGACAGGTGGGATTTTTTAAAGCCCCAAAATGATTCTGATATTAGCCACTGTTGTTTTTTGCTATTTCTAAGCAGTATTTAAATAACTAATTAATGGTTAAAACCCAATAGTTACAATGAGTAGCCAAGGCCTTGTCAAACAAAATTAACATTTAATAAATCATTTATAACCCACAATAATGTCATTGTAATCAGATACAAGGATTTATTAGTAAACCCCTCCTGTGGGCACTCAGAGTAGAGGCTAGTGTATGAATTAATAAATATAAATATAGTGAAACACAGTTGTAATCATTGAAAATAGATCTTCATAGGAGAAGTTTGAATTGTTGACAAATAGTTACGCTCCAAAAACATTATTTTCTACCTTCAAAATTGTGTGTATATCACATCTGAAATCTGTTCTTTCTGGCTGAACTGCAATTTTTCTTCTTCGGGCTCTTCAGCCCTCTGTTGGTCCTCCAGGCAGTAATGATCACAGTGATGCTATTTTCAGCTAAGTGATTCATTCGTATTTTCAGGGAAATAATTATGGTGGGTAATGAACCTAATGTTAAGGCATCAGCTGCAGCATGCTGGTAGGAAAGCAGGATGTCTGTTGTCATTATTTTTGATATGCCAAAATGAAGTTCTTTGAGAACAGAAAACCATATTCAACCATATCCAACATTCAAGCATCCATCCATCCATCCATCCAAACATCCATCCATCCATCCATCCATCCATCCATCCATCCATCCATCCATCCATCCATCCATCCATCCATCCATCCATCCATCCATCCATCCATCCATCCATCCATCCATCCATCCATCCATCCATCCATCCATCCATCCATCCATCCATCCATCTCATTGTTTACAAGCATATTTAACTTTAGTTGTTGAAATATGTATATAGGCTATAGTCTATTTTATTTGCAATTGTTAAGATCTGTAACTTGGCATCTAGTAGCCACTGATAATGTGGCAATTTCTGGTTAATGTAATGCTTTCTTGACAAATATAATTAATTAAAATGCCCATTTAGATGAGCAATATATTATTGTATTAATTTATTTGACAGGGACAGTTCTAGTTGAAAAAAACTAAATGAGCCAGATGTTAAAACTGCATCTTAATCTTTTATAACAGGTTTGTAAAAGCTATTTAGCCTCAATACAAGCTAAATTGCTTTTGGCAACCTGTCAATAATTCAACATATGGGTTGTAACACTGATAAGGCAACAATATAATGTTGACCAAAAATGTCACTTTGGAGAGACACTTAAATTACAACAAAGCTCTGCTTCATTCTGTCGGTTTACACACAGTCATGTTCATGATCTCAAATTTTTGCTCATGCATGCTTCCCTGGGGTGGTTCAAGGGAGAGACATTTGCTCAAGGGACCTCAGATATAGTTTTCTTACAGCAGTAAACTGCTAATTAGTACCACTAGTTACACTACGTAAAAGAAATTCTAAAGCACAGCAGAGTGAAAATGTCTAAACAATCACACCACGTCCAATTTACATAATAACACAGCATAATCAATAATGCATATTATATAATACAATGCATAAATAATAAATTTATAATTCCTTATTAAATCAACAAGAAAACATCCAGATGATGCATCTCTTTGATCCATGTTTGTGGTGCAGAAATGGTTTGAGGCTAATTTGTTCAAAGTTTTACTATAGTTTATACTCCTGTGTAGTCAACAGTGCAGAAAAAAATGGTCACACTTTACATAATAATACATAATTAATACAATCCAATGTGCATGTTTGTGGTTCAGGATTAGTTTTAGGCTAATTTGCTCAGAGTTTTAATATGCAGAACAAACTGTACAGAACAAAACAGCGTGGAGACAGACTAATAAAATGTAAGATAACTCATAAAAGTACTTTATAGCTGTACCTTTAATATCTAAATCTGGTAGAGCTTGATTAGCTTGACTGTTTTTTTTCCAATAAATGTTGTCAGAGTTTAACAAAATTTATTCCCTGAAGAAATTAACATAATGGTTTCATTTTGAAAAATAAACCCTGTGACCGGAGCTTCTTCTCTTCCTTTTAAAAAGGGCTTTTTGAACCATCTTGCCAAAAGACGTCAACAATTGTGAAAGCCAGCCTCCATATTTTTGGCGTTGACAAACTCAAGCACTACGAATATGCTTTAAAATAAAGAATTTAGTCATTTTAATCCCTAGAGAAAGCAGACACTTCAGTCTTTCTCTACTGTATTAATGGGACAGAGCTTTCAGGGGGAGGGACCTTCTCTGACTCCCATTGAAGACAGTAGCTATAAAAGAGCCAAAGACGAGATTGCAGCCAGCACACTGAGACCCACAGACGAGGCAAGAGAGTGTGTGAAGAAAACAACAAAAAAAAACAACAAAAACAAGAGAAACACAGTGTGAACGAGAGGCTGAGCCCAGAGCAGAGGAGACAGGAGCACAGGGAAGGAGGAGGAGGGTCAGAAAGAGTCAAAGAGAGACACAGGGAAGAAGAAAGAGAGGGAGAGAGGTATCAGAGCGTGGCACAGGTTCTTTCGGCAGCCCTTGCACTCAGCCTAAGCAGACATGCCTAACTTTGCTGGCACCTGGAAGATGAAGAGGAGTGAGAATTTTGATGAACTTCTCAAAGCCCTGGGTAAGCCCTCTCCTCTCTCTTTTCTCCCTCTCCCCTCCATAGTCAGCGATACATCCCTGCATGAGGTTGACTATCCATCATGTCCATATAGAAAAAGGCTTTTCTTGTTATTCGAGAATGGCATGACTAACTTGCAACAACATCGTATTGTTCAGAGAGGCTCCCTGGGAAAAGAACGCAGAGATCTACAGGGAGATGCTGCCGAAGGGAAATCCCTCGGCTTTATAGGAGATATGAAACGCTGGATGCTGAATTCCAGCCTAAACAGACGTGGTATTGTTGCATGAAGATAGGAGGGGGGCACAACATTATTCATGTAAAGCATTAAGTAGGGCATGCATTAGTAATGCCAGGGGAGGTCTCTGGAGCCCATTGCTATTCTCTTGGGTCCTTTCTTTTTTACCCTTTTTAAGTCTTAACTGATGGTTGTGATGGTTTAGATTTGGACCAGTCTAACTGGGTCATTCAATTGTGTTGCAGCGTTTCGTCACGCCGGGACTGCTGAAACCGACACAGAAAAAAGGCTGTGTCTTTAGAATAATGTAGAAATCTTGAGGGAGAAGACCCACCATGAGTACAGGGAGATCCTTCAACAACTGTCCATGAACTGTTCCCACAAAACTGGATTATAGTTCAAACTTTTTAGACATGAACGGTCCCTGTTTTGGCACAAACTGGGAAATTTGAAAAGTGAACAGTTTTGTACCTTTCAAAACTGAAACAATTGACAGTTTAGTTGTTTGTGCATTACCACATCATAATACAGCTCACATGAAAGATTTCTTGAGTATCTGAGTGCATTTTCAACCCTGAAAGCCTCGACTTTGTGGTATCCTAACTAACAAATATTGCCTTTTTTTCCAAAGCCTGATAAAGATGTAGATTATTCTAGTGTGCCATAGATGTTGATTTTTGTCCAAAAACTGTTAAAAACACATAAATGCCACACTGTTGCACCAGGTTACATGTTTCCTCTTTATGATGAACATGGGTGCTGTAGTTAAATTTGAATCAAGCCCAAATGCACCATCTTGCTGCTGTAAATACCAAAGGTGTATTAATCCACAGCAGAAAATAGTCCCCAGCAAATGCACTATTTAGTCTTGTTTGAGTGCCATTTTCTAAGATGCTGTTTTAAAAAATATAAATATATATTTTTTGTGACCCCTACTTAAACATTCATGTCTTCAGTAGGAATGAATGGGCTTGGGGGTGAGTAGAGAGTAGTACAGACAGAGGGAAGTAATCGGGAAGTGTTGAGAGGCAAATAGGGGATTGTGATACTTTTCATGGAATTTGTTGACAATATGAAAAATATGGTTTAATGTCAACATTATATGTTAATCTACAGTTCTCTTTAAGACCCTAAAATCACTGAGGAAATCCTCAAAGATCATCCTAAAACACAACAGTATGCTCACCAAAAAAACCCTACCCATGTTTTGTTTTGATGCAAGGTTCACAAGGCAACTATCCATCCAATTGGCTGGTGAGTCTAAGGAGAAAGTTTAGCACCTCATCCATTCGAGAACACATTTCCCGCATCTGCTTGAGCAGATCACTCGTTTGCTCTTAATTAAGGGCTCGGTCAATAGGGAGCTGGATACCAGTGCCGCAGGTCCACTACTTTCCGTCAACATCTTCATAATTATCTGTTGAGTTTGAGGCTTCTGTACAGTATGAGGGGATTGTTATATCCAGGGTGCAGATAGGAGAGGAACATTCTGAGTGAACAGAGCTGTACAAATCCATCATATTCACAGTTTGCTAATTAAGAGCAGGAATGTGTATTTGCATTTGATCAAAGAATGGAAAAACAGTCTACACTTAGACATGTACATTTTTGCTACAGAGCCAATACTTAGATTTTTTAAGACTTGCTGGAGTAAATGGGGACTCTATTCTTAAAATACAAAGACAACACAAACTGCTAATTTTGAGCATTGGAATCAGCAGAAACCTAAGACACTTGGTTAGTAGTGTTTGAGGAAAATATCTTTACTGACTGACTAACCTTTCTCCAGCCTTGTCCCAGTTTTCTCTAAGAACATGTACTTCTTGCTAATAGCTCCTTTTGATTATGTTGCTCAAGGAACTTAGGAGCTTATTGTCCTTTTACCTCTGATTTGGACATAAATGAAGCATAAAAATGTCTAATAAAATGTAAGCCAATTTAATTTTGAGAACATGTACATTTTTCATAAACAAGGACAGACTGCTTGGCTCACTGATGCTCATACATATTTAATGCTAAAATAACACATGGCGTGATCCTTCAGATCATGGGTGGGGTCGAGTATAAGCTGTCAAATTAATATGTTTTTATGCTGGGTGTTGACCAAGCAAACCACAGTGGTTTCTAATTAAGGAGGAATTTAGTTTTGAAAAAAACTTTTAACTTATCGCTTGCAAAAATATAGGCGTTCTATATAATCAGGGGGTTTTTTGGTGGTAGGAGAGGCCAATAAAATAAAAGATCCAGGACTTTGGCTGGACACAAAGCCAGATGGCCTTGCAGAGTTAAACCATGCATGCCAAAGTCTTGCCACAAGCCCGGACAGTGCCACATGCAGGATCACCACTCTTAGAGTCACCAGACAAGATCCAGCGCTGACCTGCCCTGACATCCTCCACATTTCTCTTTTATTTGTGGACACGGCTGAATAATCCCTCACACAAACCACCACAAACCAATGGCAAAATTCCACAGAATTCTCTTAGTTTTGAGAAATAGCTGAGGCGTCTGTCAGAGCCACAGAGAATTCATTGTGTCTATACTCTGAAACATCTACATATCTGTCATTCTTGGTTTAAATTTAAGCTTGGAGATATTCATGTTCACCATACACAGAAATACAAGGAGACATACAGCCAGCATGTGCCTCTGTGTCTAAAAAGGACAAGCGTCTGATAGAAGCTGGCAGGAGGGCTTGGAGAGGTCTAAATTTGGGTGGGGTTGAGGGTAAAGCACAATAGAAAAAAAACAGAACGTAGTGGATCTGTCATTAGATTTGTCATCCAATGAAAAGCCTTTTTTTCTCTCATCTCTCGCTTTCTCCATTTTGTGCTGATTTGTGTCTATCAGACACATTTGATTTTGTTGTAACAAAAACAAAAGAACCATATTCACATGACTGAAATGCAGCCGTACATTTTCTCAGCTCTCAAATCAGCCAACTTGCTTCCTGTCACCTATATCTGTCACTTATGTTTAAAGTTGATTTTATGGGGTATCAAGCCACGTATGACTTGTGATTACCTCTGTTTGTGACCAGTAAGAAGCTCCATCAATGTTGGCATGTAATGAACACAAACTCATTTATATTGCATTTGCTAACCAGTTAAAACAGTCATGAAATTACATTTTTTGATAATTATGATATTTTCCCACTTTAAGGATAATAAAAATAATCCTCAGCTTGGCTACAAACTTTATTTAAGAAAATAGTAAATAGAGAAAAGTCGGCATGTTGTAGTTACTGAGTCATGGGTAATGATCAGTACACCTAAAAAACGCCCAAGGATATTTTATAGTTATGTTGTACAATGAGGCAGTGAAATATGCCAGGGATTTTCCCAAATAAATCTTGTTAAAATGGTGAAACTGACCCTTGTCTCTCCCTGTTGTTGCCCTGGCCTGTCTTGTTCCTGGTCAGGAGTGAACACCATGCTGAGGAAGGTGGCTGTGGCAGCGGCCTCCAACCCCCACGTGGAGATCCGTCAGGACGGTGAGAAGTTCTACATCAAAACATCCACCAGTGTGCGCACCACTGAGATTAACTTCCACATCGGTGAAGAATTTGATGAGGAGACGGTGGATGGACGGAAGTGCAAGGTAGAATTGAAAATAGGTCTTGCAAAAAGCACATATTTGAAATATGGCACATACTTTCTAGTGTAAAACTTGTAGCTTCAAAGATGATACCTTTATGTTTGCCGGTTATAGTTCTTTAACAAAAAATCATGCACACTTCATATTTTCTGAATATTTTTTCCCGCAGTTCTATCAGACATTAGTTTCTAGTTTTTCTATACAACAAGAACATCTATGAACAGACTATTTAAGCTGTGTAAGCCATGACAGAACATCAAAGCTGAATTTTGTTTTATCAATATTACATTATTGTTGCGCTGTAATAAAGAGAGAGGTATAACAAGCAACAAAGGACATTTTGGTTTTCTTTAATCTTTAATCCTAACATATGTAAATATCGAACATATCTAATTTAATGGGTTGTCTTGTCTTTTCACATCATTTGGATTTTCAGGATATTCTGTGTGTTTGTATGTTTGCAGTCAAAGTCTTCAAAGCTATCTGCACGCTATTGTTGTTGAGGGTTAAATGAAAAATTAATACCTCTTTGCAGTTTCATCCATTGGAATCATCCTCACGTCTGTGCAGCTGGATTACAGATAGCTTGAGATGGGATGGATGTGAGTTTCTCTTTGAACCAATTCAGTCCCTGAAGGGAAATTCTCACATTCTGACAGAGCCAGAGCTCACAGGTTTGAAAAGCTTCGAAAAGACATGCATGCTTTTATTTATTTATTCTTTTCAGGAACATCAAGGTTTTCTAAATTCTTGGATTTGGTTATAAATTTTGCTAAAATACTTCATAAACTGTAAAATAGAAAAAATAAAAAAATCAGCCAATCATGAAAACACTAAAGTAACATATGAAGTCGGACTTTTAAAATAGCAAAAAGTATTCAAGCTCTGATATAAATTCTGTGTTATGTGTAACAAGACTAAACTGGTTTCTAAGAGACATCTGATATGATCTCAACACTAAGACATTTACTTTGTCTGTGTTATAAATGAGGTTGATTGTAATTATGCATAAAACATATTAGGTGACTTTCCCAAAGCTGACCTTTACATGTGATGTATGTGCTATTGATTGTGTTTATTGGAGCAATTCACTCAACAATTAAATTGCACCTAAACAATGAAGGGACACAGCAAAAACACACTGCCACTGAGTCACTTTAGGGAATGCAAATCTTGTATTAATGGTCTAGATGCTGATATCTGTTTACCACCCAACTGCTTAGCAACCAGTGTCTGAGCTGGAGAGAAAAAGAGTCTTGTTTGGCATCAGTGAGGACATAGTGGTTAAATTACATTGACATGTTATCCAGTGTTATCCTCTCACACAAATGGACAGATGAGGGGACATCAAAACATACAAGGAGCCACAAAAAGTGGCTGTTATTATTAACTGACAAATTACAGTCTTCCCATTAAAGTATGTAACTTCACAATACGTAATAGTTAATAGTGCATGTGATGTTGGACACTGTTCTGGGTTATTACCTTTCTAAATGCACATCAAACTGCATGTTTAAGCAGTTTTAAGATGTTTTTAAAATAGGATCTACTAAGTGAATGCAGTTTTTGTTATCAGTAACAAACAATTACAAGTCAGGGATGGATTTGGGTCTTTTATGATCCAAACTTTGAGTGGTGTTGGAAGGAATTGAAGGGGTAACCGGTCCAACGTGACTAACGTAAGGCAACTTTTTTTAAAAATCATATTAAAGTAATATGTAGCACCGGGGCAATTTTTGTAAAAAAGTGTTTTGTCTTTGTGGAAATCCTGATTCAGTGTCTTGCTAAAGGACAGAGCAGCACAGAACAGCCTTGAACCAGGACAGTTTTGAAAATCTGCATACACCCTACCATCCATAGGTGCATATTATATCCTTGAGAAAAACAAGTTTGAAATGAGTGAGAGCTGTGCCGCAATATGCTCATCACAACCTTTTCATGGAGAACAGGCTGCAGTGCAGCAGAGGATAGTTGCATAACAGATGAAGGGTGGGAAGTCGTTGACAGTCACAGTATAATTTGTCAAGTTTCTCCAACCACTGGATGAATTTGGGGTTTTATGGATGAGATTAGTGATATTTTAAGGAAAAAGCAATTCATGAGCATGTTCTTAAATGTTCATATTGGCATTAATACCAATCTCTACAATTATAGGATTTCATTCAAAAATTTACATACTCAGTAAATGGGACCCTTTCATATGGTGAATATCAAATTTTATAAATCTTTTAATCATAGAACAATAATAACTCTTTAAAGCTGGAGGACTGAAGCATTTTTGGAGAGGCCATATTTTATAGCTGTGTATGGTCTAATATTTAAAGGCCCAATTTGACATATACATTTACACATGTATGTAATTGAAGAGTTTAGATCAGTGAATTTGAATATACTGTAATTCTGACGATTACAAAAATGTGACCTGACGGAAATGAGCACATTATAGCTCATGATGTCTGAGTTAGTTTAGTAACAAAGCCAAAAAAAAAAAAAGGAAGCAAGCAAGGAAATACATCTCTCCTAGTTGCAAGACTGCTGTTCTGGTCACAAACAGTATTTAACAAAATAAATGAATAAAAATAAATATGTTATATAAATGTTTTTCCAAGGCTTCTCCTCCAAAAGGGCTTGGACTGTTTCTGGTTCTATTCTGAAATGTAAAAAACAGAAAATTCATCGTCCAGTTAAATTCTTAGGTCTAATCTTCATGCTTGTGGGAGGAAATATTGCAAAAGAAAAATGTGTAATTGCGTGCATGCACTACATTAAGTCAACAAAAATCAGCCAAAAGCCTGAGAAACTGGAGATATGTATTTTCTGGGAACCACAATGCCTTTCTGGTATGTGCAGCATTGCAGTACAGAAGTCATTAACAGGGTTTTATCTGTGTATTTCTGCACATAGTCACATGATGCTTGTAAAACATATGGACGCTTAAACATCATTCAAGAGCTAAAATCTTAAGTATAGACATTCTTACCTTTTATTTTATAGCATGAACTACATGTTGCGGTCAGGGAGAGCAGACATGACCTATTTCAGATCCCAGGAGACAGTGTGGCTCCTTCTGTCTGTGCCCTGGGGCATGCTGGTTCCTGGGCAGGGTTAGACGGCTCTCAGTCACATGACGCCTCTCTGCTACGAGGCTAATCAAGTAGAGTTGTCATCACAAATTTGCCACATCACCTTGTTTGGGTTTGGACATCAGCATCCCAGCATTTGCCTACAAAAATTAGTTTTTTGTCACAGTGCAGTCAGCAAACTTCATTTAAATTTCAAAACTGACTATAAAGTTTGACAGTTTGAAAGTGTAACTTGGTATTCCTGGACCCTATTTTCCTATGTTTTTTGTGTCTATGTTGGCGGCTGCAATTGGCGGCAGTGAAACAAGCTTTGGTGTTTTCATCCTTTAAAAAAACCAAAGTCACACAATAACACAACAAAAACAACAAAGTCATACAATAACACAAACAAACTAACCCACTGAAGCAGTGGTAACGTTAGACGAGCAAATCCCATGTTCTGCGATATAAAAATATCTATTTTGATCAATGGAGTCTGGTGGCGTGACAAGAGCGATATAGTGACTGTTTTTGATTAACAAAAAGGATATTTCTGTTCTAAAAAAGGTCTGTCTCTGTATGCAATCTTTCCACAATGTTGTCAGACACTTAGTGTCAACTTAGTAACAACCTGAGCTTGTCAATCTCAAAAACAAGCACTTTAGTGGAAATACTGTCATGGGTTGCAAATGCTTGCTAGGATAATGTTATAGGCCTGTTTCACTGCTGCAGACTGCAGAGTGCTCACTCAATACTGAACCAATTAAAAAAAAAGTCCCAATTAGTCACATAGACACAAAAACATGGGAAAATAAGGTCCAGGTTGAAAGTTACTGAAGTTACCATTCACATTCTCATCCAAACTTTCAATTAATACACAAGCTGTCATGATCTTGGGTTTTAGTGTGGTGTTTCTGTTATTTTGGTAATGTCCATTTCTGTTTTACTCGTTGCCTCTGCGTTTCTTTTAGATTCAGATCAGAAAGACTGAGTGCAACAGCAGGGAAACAGAGGTGTGGACCCAAAATGCAGACACTAAGCAAATCTGGAGGTTTATTTAATGATAACGATAACTTACATGATGATGAAATAAAAGGCAAGGTAGTCTAAACACAAGAGTAAGTCCAAAAAAGGCATGACAACCAAAACACAAGGACATAATCCAGAGAAAATTGAGCACTAGGCAGAACACTCAACATATGACTACAACACAACAAAGACTGAACACAACTGAGGGCAATATATACTGGGATACATCACACACACACAAGCAGGCAGGGTAATTGTCACAGGTGAGACACATGAAGAATCAAGGCAGACAGGAAACAAAGATAGACAAAAACACCAAACAACAAAATTACAAAATAAATGAGGAAGTAAAACTAACCTAAACAAAAACAAAGAGGCAACAAGTAAAACAGAAATGGACATTTACAAAATAACAGAAAAACACCACAATAAAACACAAATTCATGACACAAGCCGGATGAAGGATTTGTGAAACAAGCTGTTTGACCTTACGGTACTTCCAGAATTGCTGAAATAAATGAACAAATATTTCTTAAGACGAGTTCTAGTGTGCAGGAAACCCTTTCCTAATTCTACTGAAGAACAGACTCAAGGCACAGAGTACCTAAAACAAGCAAAAACATGAAAATAGTTGCAGAGCATTACTGAGGAAGATACAGAGTAATCCTCAACAACTACCTAGACTTCATTAAGACATTGAGTATGTGCTAACTAAATATTATGACTTTAATGCAATATTTATTGATGCTTTTGGACACTTGTGGGTGGCAGAACAAGCTGAAAACACAACACTGTATCAAGTTGCTGTGGCGAATGTGTTATAGATAGATAGACTGTAGCCTATATATATATTTCCCCCTTTTCACCTGGAACATAGTCATTAGAGAAATAGTTTACGAAAAACTTTTCATTTCAAATCCAATGTGAGCCAACACAATAAGAAAATCTCTGTTTTAGAAATTATGGACTGTAGTATATATTTTGTTTATTTTTACCAAGAAGAAATCAAGGAGGTGGCTCTCACTAACCACTGTGCTCTTGTGTGGCAATCATACGCAAGAATGATGCTAAACCTGCAGTAGGCAGCTCCCACTGATGCAGTGTGACATGTGCTATAGGGCCAAGGAGGGGCAGTGTGGGGTGTTGGCGGACTCTCAGGTGGTGGTTGGCAGGAGAGCCCTAAGTGGGTTTTGGCTGAGGTCAGCTGCCCCTGTGGTTAAAGGGATTAGGCGCTGATCTGTCCCTGGCGTAGAGCAGAGGGCTGATTAACACCGCCACAAGGTTAAAAAGCTCCAGTTAATCTGTATGAGTTCGGAGGGATCAGACGGTCTCTTCTCACTTCCAGGAGGAGAATGTGATAATTCCTGTCACTCTCAGAGAATACAGAGAAACAGACACCAGACGGGCTTGAGTGCAGAGAGGAAGTCAGAATGAGGAGATTATGTACTTGCACTGACAGATGGAGTTGTATAGGTGGAAAAAGCTCTAAGACTGCTGCCTTGTGGTGCAGAGGTTGAGTTTTGCTGAAAAATAAGTTTGATGAATGAGTTTTGAGAAATAAAACTGTCTGCAGTGCAGCAACACTTTCATCACATAAGCGTCACCTTCCAGTGTACAACAAAGCAGGTTACTTCTGGGCTAAAAGACAAATGGAGTATTTTAAACCCAGCTGGTTGGCGAAGGGTGCACAGATGTTGTGTTAATAAGGACCAGAGACAAAGCAGAAAAGCTGCCAGAACACTAAAGGTATTTGACTTGGCATACAAGGACAAGATAATAATGGACTTTACACCCCTGACAGGTAATCCTATAATGTGATGATGAAGGTAATTCTTATCTGTAAAGCTCAGCAGACTTGCAGAAGTTTGGGGCTATTGGATAAAAGTGGGAATGTATTTACAAGACAGATAGAGACCAATGTGGCTGATTTCTTTGATTCTGACATCGGCATTTATCATGGAGAGGCAGAACCAGGCCTGCAGCGAATGACAGGCAAATCAAAAACCTGTTGTAGAAGAGAGTGGTGAGACTGATTATTTTGCACTGATTCTAATATACACTGAATATTGGATTTTTGTAGCAACTGTGTATCATTTCTCTCAAGGCAAAAAAAAAATTCTCACGTTGATTTGTAATAACCTTTCAAGGTTTAAGGCAATTAAACAGATACAATACATAGCCTGGTCAACATGGGCATATAGCAACTGTGACGTCAACCATTGTTTTCTGATGGGACACATTTAAAGTTATAATCCTGGCTGATTTCGTGACACCAGTAGTTGCTGGCAAGTGTGTTTTGATAATACAGTTTGCAGAGTTGTGTATAAAACTATTACGAATATATTAGCAGAGCTGAATAGGTTGTTGCCACTCAGCCATGCTGCCAGTTTGCCCCAGATTCCATGTAATACTGCCACACACAAAAAAGCAAATTTTCTTATAGACCATCATCATAATTGAGACGTCTGGACACCTTTTGGATGTGGAATGACCAATTAGGGCCATAGCTTCTTATGGAAACACATCCTATCTTTCAAGAAGTTGCAATTTAGTGACAGATCTTTTTGTTGCAGGCAGGATTAAGTGATGATTAGGGACTCAGATGTGATATTTGTTGTGTGATAAAATATGAGTTGATTTGATAAAGAGCAACTGTGCTTCCTATTTTTGTCCAAAGGCATGTGCTACTGAGAGAGAGAAAGGTGATATGCAAACACTGACGTGAGAGAGATAATGTGATCAAACTGTGGGAAGAGATGAGTCCAAGATGGAGAGAGTGTGTTATTTCAGGCTCTGAAAGGAATTCTGTTAAAATCCAACATAAAAACTTTTAACCAAGCAGGAAATGAGATGTTCTACCAATTTGTGACACAGTTTGTGTCTGATAAGCAACAGAGACACTAAAGTCTGTAAGATACTGAATCAAAGCTGAAGGGAGCAGATGTTCTGATATGTAAAAAGCTGCAGAAAAACAGGATGAATTTGTCTTGGTCTCAAATGTGAGTGCACAAGCTCTGGTGTGCTGTGTGGAAGAGAAAGACTGTGTGAGAATTTGTCTGTGACTTAATGCCCATTGGAGAGAATGAGAGAAAATCCATCCAAGTCAGAGGCTGTGAGACTGATGCTAACGTTAAAATGGAGCCGTGGCTAATCGACTCTCTGGGCTCTGGCTTTATTAGAAAAAAAATCAGAGCTGTAGAAAGCTGTAGAAAAGCCCTGCTGTTGTTCAGTTTGGCAAAGTCTGTGGACGGCAGCCCGCAGGGATCCCTGATGGTTTAACTTACCTTTGATATGGTGATTAACATTTGCCTCTGGGAAACTGAGGCTGCTGCTTCCTCCAACACTGAGTAGCGGTGCTTTATAAAATACAAAAATGTACAAATTATCAAACAAATTGTCTATGAGCAACTCTACAAATATGCTATCATGCATGAAAATGCTTTATGTTATGCGTCTTCATAATAGGCCTGTCAGATTTTTATTTTGTTGGATATAAATATTGTGCTGAAGTTGGATGAAGCAATGGCAACTTTGATCAGTTGCAGGCTTTGGAGCGGGATCATTAGTTTAAAACGAAGAGGAAAATGCAGCTGGCTTTGATGACAGTAAAAACAAATTTTAGCAGTGTGGGGAAATATAGTCAGCTTCAGATTGCAACACAGAAGCCAACACTTAAGAGTAGGTTCATCTTTCGATTAAAAACTTGATTGGGAAAATTTAACTCTAAAATGGCCATTAAATTAATGCTTTTTAGAAATAAGTATATTCACTTTCGTACTGAGTTTTAGATTGGAAGACTGATAAAACTCTCATATCTGTCTATTAAATATGAAGCTACAGACAGAAGAGTTAGCACATCCCAGCACACAGATTAACAAAAACGGTAATGGTAACAAAATCTGCCTTCCAGCACCGCTAAAACACAAAAAGGATAGCACCTAAAGCTCACTATTTCTGGTCTTTATGCAAAGCTAGTCTCCTGTCTTCATCTTAATATTTAGCGGACAAATATTAGATTGGTATCACTTACTCTCGGTAAGAAATGTAATAAGTGTATTTTTTGTAAAATGTCATACTAATCCTCAAACAGAACAGCCTTTTGTGACAATACACAGTTGAGAAAATGAAATACAAGTGCGATTTAAGGACCTTAAGATGACCAACATTATAAAGCATCTCCATTAACTCAAATTAGAGCCACAGGGTCACCTCAGTCCTGATCTTTTATGAATTCCCACCTCTCTGACAGGCAAATTGTGTCAGTTACTTATCCTGAAGTCAAAATCTGACTGATCCTGTTGATATCATCTGAAATATTAGTGAAGCGAAATTAGCAGATGGAGACCCTGAATAAGCAAAGACAATTAAATGCATTTTTTTTATCAGTGTGTGTTAGGCCATTGATTTTTATACAGCATTACATTTGTTACGACCCCTCCCTTTCTGCCTGCTGTAGCTTCATTGGTTGCTTCCTCCAGGAGCTGGCAGTTTGGGAGGGCTCATTCAGTAATGGGCTGACACCTGTGTAGGCCTCAGCCTAGGCTACATACTACAGTATATCACCCTGTCTCGTTGTCTGTCTCTCTCTCCTGGGCTCCACATCTCCTGGTTTGGGTTTGTTTCCTGAGTTGCCGTCAACCTTTGTTCATACATTTTCATTTATCCAGGCATTCCATTCACCACTGATGCCACTGATATTCCCGTTTTCTCTGTTGTAAATAGTTATGTTGTTTATAGTTTATTTAATAAAACATTATTTTTTGGCACTTTAACCTGCTTGGTCTCCCCCTTATTGTCACATTCAGTAAGCTGGGATGTGACACATTGCTCTGTTCATGAATTAGCGCGGGACTTATGTATTTTTAACAAGGCAGTGAAATATATGGCCAAATGTATGGGGACATCACACACATATATGATCATTAAACATCTCCCTCCAAAACCATGAGCATCAACCTGCTGGTATAACAGCCTCCACTCATCTGGTAGGGTTTTTCACCAGATTTGAGATCCTGGCTGTAGGTATTTGTTCTCATTCAGCAGCAAGCGCACTAGTGAGGTCGTCCAGTGACGTTGAGTGAGAAGGCTCACTGAGGAGGTGCTGGAGGTTGTGGTCAGGGCAAGTTCTTCTGGAGAAACCTTTGATTATGGACCTCTTTTTGTGTGTAAAGCCATTTTCCTCTTTGAATCTTTGAATCCAAACTGTTGCTTCAAAACTGGAAGCACACTTTTGTCTAAAATACTGTATCTTTGTATGCTATAGCATCATCAGGATGTCCCTTCATTAGAACTAAGGGGCTTAACTCAGAGCATGAAAAACAGCTCCAGACCAAAAGTGCACAAAAGAGCGATTTAAACATCGTTTGGATTGGATGAATGCACAACTTGCTGAGCTGTCAATGGTCTTTGCTTCTGAATTCCATACTATCAAAAAAACAACATTTCTTCCACTACATACCACAATCTAATCTAATTCCAAAGGGAACAAAGTTAGCTATTTAGTTGCTAAATCCTTCACTATGTCACCAGCTAATCTGTAATCATGGATGGTGCCGGGCAGGTAGCATAAAGTTGGTTTTTGGAGCTTTTTCACTGTTGCAGCAGCTAAAATCGATGTTATTAGAATGAATTAAAAATGCAATAAACTTGCTTTAAAGCTCCATAAAGCTGAGTCAGGTGATGACCCTGTAGGTTATGATACTTTATAATTCCTAAAATGATTATAGACCCTTTAACTTCTCAACTCAACTGTGTCAATACACTGTGACATCCCTGTTGGGTGTGGTTATAAGTGCAACAGACAAGCTTTCTGACCACAACCAACAACACTGATAAATGATTCTGGTAATTAGGCCTGGTATTTAGTGACCCATCAAAGACGCCTTGCTAATGTGTTTTACCATCATACTGACCTTCGCACTTTGTTGTCCGTCCCCCTGCAGAGCCTCGCCACCTGGGAGTCGGAGAACAAGATCTATTGTCAGCAGACTCTGGTGGAAGGCGACGGCCCCAAAACCTACTGGACCCGAGAGCTAAACGGCGATGAGCTTACACTGGTGAGCGCATAGCAATGACTCATCATCTTACTGAAAGCCTCTTAATAGATTATTGCTTAGGAAAGAGAAGTAAGACTAATAAACTCTCATTTCAGGCCATTGCTTGGCTTAACGAAAAGAGGATATACAAGATGAAGAAGACAAATATTTTCCAAATGTTATTCTAAGTACAGAGCATATGATCTGATAGGTAGCTAATCTGTATGTTTGTCTGTTATGTGGCTTGTTCTCATGGAGACTCAGAAGACATCAGATGCATTACAATGGGACTTTCGAGCAGCTAGTCTACTTTGTTTGAGAAATAGTTAATGAAATGAGGCAGGGAGTGTATGAAGTCACCCTGGAGATTCATTCGTAAAGGAAATGAGAGAGGCCGTTTCCCAAGAAGCCGAGCTTTCATCCACCCCACGGAGAGATGTGAAAGGAGAACAAGGGGAGCTGCTACTGCTGACATTGCAGTAATACCCCTTGTATTTAACCAGATTAATATGGGCAGAAGGCAATGGGGTCCAAAGCCCCTCGAATGATGTGCAGGGGAGCATCCAAGACCAATGGACTGGACGAAGAGTTCTCAGGGATTCAACAGCTTTACTCTTCCAACGTTCAGCGCTCCCACGCTCTGCTTTGTTGTTCCTCGAGTACTTGTAAGATGAATGTCCAAAAGGCAAAAGCTTGAAACAACAATATAGAAGGTTAAGATGCTGAAATTAATTACAGGATGTTTGCATAGTTTCATATTACCGGCCAGAAGCAAGCACAGGAAAGCAGAGAAGCCCTTTTTTGTGCCTTCAAAGCTTAAATACTATCTCAATCTTCCCCTGAATATCCACATGGCCTTGACTGAGAAGAAGGCTGAACATATGAAATGTTTCCTAATGTTTAGGTGACAAAAGCAGAATGTGTTGCTGTATGTGTTAAAGCGTGTGACACTCTGGTGACCAGCTGCCCTGGAGGAGCTAAAGCATTCTTGTACAAATGCAGAATGACCTGACCGAACTGTGACAGCAGTCTCTGTGCTCCCCTGCTCTTCTCACCTCAGTCCCACCTCAGTCCCTGCTGTCACACCATCACACAACCCAGCAGACAGATAGCTTGTTGTCCCAAAATGGACTTTTCAGTATCAAGAGCAAAAAGCTACACTAAGCCACATTCCTCCTGTAATGGAGTTTACAAATAGGGAAATTGCATGAAACTGGTTCTCAGTGCATGCACGTTGTATTTGTTAACTCTAACAAGAAGATCTTGTCATCACTCACCTGAGACATCTGCCCTAGTTTTGGTGCCACAGCAGCTTGATAGAGTTGGTGTAAGAATGAGGGAAGTGTGGAAAGTAAGGGAAATAACCACTGTGGTGGCAAACATAATCACTAACTTGATTGTGTACAAAGGCAACATTTTCTCGAGTGAATGAAGCACACCAGAGTCACTGGGAGATTGTCCCAGGTGGATGGAGGGCATAAAAGGGACTTGAACGCTGGAGACCTCAGTTCCATCTGTGGATAGATTTAAGCAACAAAAGCACTTTGGTTAAGGTTAGCGAAAGATCACAGTTTCAGTTAAATGTTGTAATAATAATAATCACGTGTTTTTGTCTTGCACTGCAGACCTTTTCTGTATTAAACCAAGACCACGATCTTTCCCTAACTAAATGCCTAAACATAAATGTTTCTTAATAACACTGTAATTGCTGCTATTACATTGGTTATTTTGGCAGAAGACAATTGAAATACAGTACTGTGCAGCAGGTTTAAGAGTTTCAGCTGTAAAATAAGAATGCTTATGTATAGATATGACATTATACTGAATACAAAGTGAATGAACAGTAGAAACATTTAAATCAAATCAATATTTGGTGTGATAGACCTTTGCCTTCAAGAAAGCATCAATTCTAGGTAGGTTGGCTTGAACATCTTGGAGAACAGTTCTTCTGTGTAGTCACTCTACACACAATCTGTCTGCACTTCTCAGCATTGCAAAGACCAATTATTCAGACCAAATTTGCAGAAATGCAACCCCTTTACTGAAAGGAACCTCGACTATTTATCACTGCTGCCTACAGACACTCATTCTTGTACTGCTCTCCAGCCCTTTGGCAAACAAACTGCCTTCTGCTATAGCCAAATATTAAAATTCCTGTGTATCCGTGGATAGTTGTGTTGCTTGGCCTTGTTTCCATGTCAGAGGTATGGCCTCTGACCTTCTGTGGAAAGTAGATGGGTGTACCAGGGTCCCACTGTTTTCTGCCAACTCTGAGCTGATGGCACTGCTGAACAGTGTACAGTGAAGCAAGCATGATATGTCTTTCGTCTGCTGCAATAAGTTTCCTTTCCATATACAGTCCTCAATGTTGCCCATTTTTTGTGGAAAACTCTGTCTGCCTTGAAATTCCTGCCTGGGAGAGACCTTGCTAATGCAGAATTACACAGCTCCTACACAGCTGTTTCTCTTTCAGTTAATGATTGTGTTTCAGCCTACATATTGAATTTGTGATCATTGGCACCTGTTTGGTATACTTGTGTGGCCAGGCTTTGGTGTAAGAGACCCGTGTTCAATCCCCCACTATGACCCATCCACCACTGTGTCCCTGAGCAAGACACTTCACGCCTAGTTGCTCCAGAGGCGTGCGACCTCTGACATGAATAGCAATTGTAAGTCGCTTTGGATAAAAGCGTCAGCTAAACGAATTAATGTATATTTCATGGGTTTTTATTACCAGACTGAACTCATATGAGAACATCATTAATAATGTTAAGTCAAGGGTTTAAGGCAGTTGGTGGTTATACAAAACCCAGGAATAACTTTCTTAATTGTCCTTTGCCTATGGCATCTGATCTCAACTATTTAAATGTACACTATACTAAATTGTCGATGACAAAATTTATACAAGAGTCAAAAACTAGACTAGATAACACCACTCTAGACCTCTAGTGGCCTTTTCTAAAAAGAGAAAATAAAATAAAAAACAAATATAAATAAATACATTCACTTAACCAGACAATGCACTGAATTCATAAACTCAAAGTAAAACATCTGAATTTAACAGAAAACACAGAATACATTCATACACAGAATACAATTTGCCCAACACTTTATACAGAAACTCAGAATAAACATTTTATGAATGAAATCAGTAACTCACTGTTCTAATGTGCATTATTCGCCCTCAAGACACACACACACACACCATGAACTCCGCATGTGTATCTTCCCTCTAAGTCAGTGGAAAAGCACAAAATAAACATTGTGAGTATGCACTGATATAATGTGATTTTGTTTGTTAATACACTTTGTTGTCACTTACGCTGTCGCCGCCAGTCAGAGTCTTTTCCCCTGTTGGCGAAGATACATATGCACACACGCACACACACACAGACACACACACATACACACTCTCTCACTCAGCTATCAATTGTCAGGAATCAGCTGGGACACCCAGGTCTTCAAGCATCTACCTTGGCCTGGTAGCTCACTCTTCCGATTGCCAATCTCAAGTATTATTACTTTAGCATGGTATATGAACATATCCTCTGTATGGATAATCCAAAAGCACATCCTGTGCCATTTCTCTCCACCTTGGGGCCCAACACTTCCATTTTTCCCGTGTCCCGTCGAAACTCTACCATTAAATACAGAGGAATGTTATCACTGCAGTAATCCCACCAGCAATTACATAACATTATAACCCACATAACAGTATTGAACTCTGTAACCTTGTTTCAACTGGATACACTTGTTTAATCATACACTTGAAGATATGCTTTCAAAATACAAAATACTATGTGTAAGTGTATCTAGGAGAACTGATGCTGTTTTGAAGGTTGATCGCACTAAATATTGATTTTATTTTGATTTTTCTTCTGTTCATTCACTGTAACTTTTCTTAAAAACTATTTGCTCTTGCAAATCTGTTGTATATAAATATTATTTTTTGAAGACTGGATTGGAGATTACAGTCAAATATACTCAACGTCAAGGAATTTATAGCAAATGGTTACACAGTTAGAATTGGCAGAAATAGTTCTCCCCTTCAAGGGAGAATATGTGGCTGTGATTGTAACTATTATATATCTACATGTTATGTTAACACTAACCAGCCAACCAAATATTTCGACATGAATTAGGAGATAATCATTGCAGTTTAACACCATAATGAAAGACACCTGCTCACAAACTTTAGCAAATGCAAAAAATATTTTCAAATGCTTCAGTATGTCATGCTGTATAAATAAATACATTATCATAGACAGCCTGGAAAATGTTAAGCCTCTCTAGAGAAACAGAGACATGAGTCATCTTTGCACCCAGACAGCGTTTTTTTTTTTTGGGACAAACAACTGGAAAAACCAAAACAAACACTGTCTGAATCTGAATCAGAACTATCCTTTGCAACAAAAAAAAGCCAGAAGACGCAGAGGCAACCAGACAATTGCAAAGCTTCAGCTCAAGACTCAAAGGAAGACTAGTGACATAAAGCAATGGTCTGATTGTCTGTGGCAGTTCACACTGTAAGTGGGGCACATTTCCATATTATTTGCATGATCCGTTTAATTGGTTTAGTCTGAAAACACTTTAAGGGAAAAGTCATGTGGATTTTCTCCAGCTACATCAGCCTGAAATAAAATGAAAGAATTATGGCACATCAGAAGGTTGGACTCCATCACTTCAAGCTTGTGCATTCAAAGGACACATCAGTTATTAAGCTGCTTCTTTTGGTTTCATCATCAACGGTCTGCAGTATGATGTAGATTGATTGGTATCATTATAACTGTGATGCTGTGACACATACATCATTGTTTAATAGGATTTTCTTGACATTATGAGATTTAACTTTATGCCAAAGCTAACAACATGGTAATAATATCATAGCCCCACAATCTTTGATCAACTAATGTTCTTTCATTCCAAAATTGAATGCATACATGCAAAATGTTTCTTAAGGGGAACAGAAAAGAAACAAGCTAGTTCACTGTAATTCACCTTAACTGTGATATTAATTGGTTTGCTGATTTTGGCTAGCGAAAACAGACTTAATATGAACTTAGCCAAAAAAAAGCATGATGCAATTCGCCTCTATCCTGATTGACTGGTCGCTGTGGTAGCGACTTGTGAATCACAAGGTAGCCCTAAAGCATACCCTGCTTTTCTGTCTATTTTACTCTAAATGGGATTATAATTTACAAAATGAACATAGTGTTGTATTAAAGAAGACTTGAAACTAACGATAGAGACCGTAAACTTATTTGGAAAGCGTTTAGTAAGGTAAAAAATCAAGTGAGAAGTAGGGTAATTTTCTCATGGACTCCAATGCAATCTGACTTTTTGCAACCAGTGTAGTCGCCCCCTGTTGGCTGTTAGAAAGAGTACAGGTTTACGGCACTTCCGCATTGGCTTCACTTTTCAGACCCGGAGGTTGCCACTTGGGCGTACAGTAGTCAGTGTTGGAGCAGTGACAGAAGTATTCATGTAAAATGAAAAAATCCTGCCTTGTTACACCTGCACAAACCTGGCTGATCACAGTGTGTGGAGACGTGACAAGGTGGGCATCGTTGTGGGATTACTGGTTTTCGCTCTAAGTTCAGACTGACATCAACCACCCTTGCATTGTGAGTTGGTGGGAGTAGCCTTGTTTCTGATGGTGTGACATGAATTACAATCCAGGAACAGATCTGTAAATTTGAAGGCTTTTCAGATGCCAAAACACTGCAGAGGTTTATAATACTCTGACAAAGGATTTAAAAATGCTGTAAATGTATTACAATGGCAATAATTTCATCTGTCATTGCAACAATTGGAAAGTAAACAGTAGAAACATGGCATTGATGTTACAATGTAATCCACCATATGCACGTGCATGTATTTGACTGGCCAATGCAGCGCCTTGTGTCACGTGGTGTTGCAGCAAATGTTGAGCCTGATTCAACTTTGCTGAAGGACTGGCTCCATTCAAACCAATGAGAGACCCTCTGCTGGTGCAAACGCAAGGGCTACTGTTGGTCCAATTGCAGCCTCAGACCATCAGGCCTAGGAGGCCTACTGTCACAGGTGTTTGTTGAAGTGGAACAGCAAACAGCATTAATATGTGAAGCTAATATAACATTCCCCCCCCACCTAACTGGGTTAATCACTATCGGGTGTCTAAAACGCAGAATTATCTTTTTGTTTCCTCCAGATTTTTGGGGCCGATGATGTTGTGTGCACACGGATTTACGTCCGGGAATGACGCTCTGCAACCTTCATGAAGACAAGGCAGAAAACCAGTTGGACCACGACTTGTTTAAACCCAACAACTTTCATGTCATGCTAACGTGCTAACACATTTGCAAAGTATCCTGTGTAACCTCTCAGCATAGATCTGCATAGTCTCCACAAACAATAGCAATGTCTCTGTAATCTGGTTATTTGTAGTGAGTATTGTATCTGCAGTACAGTAGCTGGATATCTCATTTTCCACATCTGCAACCCTGGTGTCAGCTGTTCACGTAGGATTTAGTCATCCGTTGTATTCATGTTCAATGACAGGAAACAATAAAATATGGAACAAACAGTATCAAAGCATCTTTCTTGTTAGTATGCTTTCTTTTAAAGTTACCTTATGAAGTTAATGTGTAAACAAACTTAAAAAAAAATAATTATGCTTACATCCAGTGTTTCCCACCAATTTTCCTTTTGCAAAAAACATTTGCAAAACCATTTATTTTTAAAAAGTTCAAACCTGGGTTATTTACATCAGCGTGGACTCTTTATTTTTGTCTCCTTTTGTTTGAACATTGCTAAATTTCTTGGCACATTACTGCCACCAACTGTCAATTAGAGGATAGTGTGGCTTGCATGCCCTTCACGTTTGCATTACCGCCCTCTGTAGACGGCAGGAGTTTGTACATCACCCAAGTGCTCATATACATGCAGGAGCAGAGGGACCTACTCATCATAGCATTGCTCCATGGCACCACTAGTGGACAAAAATTCTACACAGCAACTTTAAATGAATACCAAATAAGTACTGGGGTTCAAATGCCACTGGAAACACGAGTTAAACAAAACAATGTCACCTCAAGGTCAATATAAGAGCTGTTCTGGTGATCTTCATCAATGGACAGTTTCCTCAGCTTTCATGGAAAAGATTTTCCTCTTTCTTTTTTCAAAGCTGACACGCTAACACGGCAGCTGTATTGACAGGTGTGGTTCTTAAAAAACGAGACAAACTCCATCTGCTAATAAAAAATTGTAATATGATTGAAAACTCCAGAGCAGCAAATTTTTCTCAGTTATAGATCAAACTTTAGCAGTTACAAAAGTGGGCAAATATCAAGTTTAAACAATAAAAACAAACACTAGAAAACTGCATATAGCCACTCTGACTGCGACCAGCTTTGCAATACAAACCCTAGGCCAAAACAACTGGGGCAGACATGTTTGGAGTAACCTGCAAGGACACACGTCTTAAAAACCCTAACTGCCCCTTTAAAAGAGCCTGGATTGAAAACCTCACATCCTGTCATGATCCAGCCTCCCACACCCTGCTGCCATTCATCACTTGCTCTGCTTCTTCCCAGACACTCCCGAGAGACACGTCTTTGTGTCTGATGCAGTTCTGAAGCAACAAGATTAAAGGCAGAGTGGGGCGGCAAGATAAGACCAGACAGACTGGAGCAAATACAGTCAAAGCTTCCAAGCAGGGCTCTGTCGCTCTAGCATGACTAATGCCATAGTGGCAAATTTACATGAGTGGTCTATTTACTGAGACAGACAACATAGCAACAACAACAAGAGCTTTCATTTTTTGCAATGTGTACATGTAGACAGAAGTAGCTGTGAGAAATGTGGAAAGTCGTTCTCATGTGATTTTCTCCTCATGGCCCGTCATGTGGAGGCAACGTTATTGGAACGAACAGACACAGTAGTGTTGTGGTCAGTTCATCTATCTGACCTATTTTGCTTCACTAGCCTTTTTAACCTGATTGCCCAGTGGTCTATGCTGCCCTTTGTTTTACCAACAAGGTGGTCAGAGAGTCCAGAAAGTCCAGTGACTAGGAAGGCGCTGGTAATAGAAGCAGGTTGTTTTAAATGAACAAAAAGAATAAAAGCTGAGTTAGTGTTAAAAGACATGACACGTGTGCTGTTGGTGTTATTATACATGGACAACTGTCAGGAATGTGGGATGCTATACTGTAGAGCGGCTCAGAGGTGTAAGTTAAAGGTTAGAAAACGTGTGCAAAAACATTTTAGACATTTTATTTTTCTCCATTTGCATAATAATAGCTCATTATACCACTACTACTACTACTTATTACTCCAGTTTTAAGTAAAATTGCAGACTCAGATACTGGAAATGGAAGTATTTTGAAGTATTCTGATTTAGGCACCTGGCTAAATATGCACCACCTGTGTCCCCAATCTGAAGGTACGGCCAATGTAAAGATTGTGAGCTCAGGATGCTGGCTCAGAAGTGTGAGGGAAGGGGAAGGCTTGTAGGCATTTGCTGGGGAAAAGTGTGTGAACTGCTGCACTGCTGCTGATACTGATGGTAATGGAAGGATGGGTGGTTAGACAGACAGATGGTAAGGCAGTTAGAAGAAATGAATATATAATGGAGACTTTACACTCTAAACTACATTTCTATAACTGTTCTAAAAATGATCAAAGCTTTCATGAAAGGATGTTTGGATGTTTCATTGGGTGTTTGAGCCAAACCAGTCCATGTAGGAATGTTAATTAACAGTATGATTCATTCATCTTTTTTTTTTACAAAACAAAATGTAAATATTGTTTTTAACTACTGACATTTAAATGTCCCTTTTTATTTGCTTGTAGGAAGAGTACTCTCACTTTCTTCCTCTAGTAAGCTGGGGCTGTTTTGTTTTTTTTCTAGAAAGTTTTTTTAGGCAAAGCGAATTGGCTGACTAACCTAAATGAACCCATTTTAAAGAATGAAGAAGGGAAAATNGTAAGGTGGGGCTGTTTTGTTTTAGTTTTTTTCCTAGAAAGTTTTTTTAGGCAAAGCGAATTGGCTGACTAAAGAATGAAGAAGGGAAAATGACTGTATTCCAAATGTATTCCATTTTGTTATAAATCTGGGTTTTGATATTTTTTTTTATTCTTTGTTTATTTAAATAGTGTTGTAGTGCTGCCCAGGAGTTAATTTACTGTTTTGGTTCAGACAGTGTACTACTACCATACAAATCTTTCTATTGAGAAACCATTGGGGAACTTATTCAAGACACTTCCCCGGAGCAGGTGCACAACACATGAATCTATGATCCGGGCCAAGACAGCCTCACTGCAGTGAAATGCTTCACTAGTGGCCTTGGCGTGGACTACAGTCCTGTCATTGGGGTGGATATGGCGAGAAAGTGGCACAACATCAAACACAAAAAGCAAATCTGTCTCTGTCCTTCATGGCTGCCAGGGATTAAAAGGTTGTGCTTTCAACTCTCAGCCTCGCGAGGACTAACACAGTAGATCGGCGACTGTTCCCATTCCTCAACGCCAAGGCTGCTGGGTCGAGTCTATACCACCCCTGCTTTTTGACCTGGTATCCCCTGAAAGAATAAGTTTCCTCCTCAGTGCACCACAATGCTCCGGGAACCAAAGTCCAGGGCGCGCGCCTGCTGTGATGTTAATTTAATGACAAGCTGCTGTTCAGATGGCAGGTCCAAACAGCTGAATAAAGGGATTGTTGTGTTTTTGCTCCATTTTCAGAGAAGGGGCCCCTCCGCCTGTCTTATTGCTCTCTTCTGGGCACCAAACAGTAAAGCCTCTGTGAGTACAGTGGAGTACAACGTCGCTTCCTAAAGAAAAAACAAAAACAAAGGTTTCCCTCCTCTCTCTGCTTGATGTCCTAGTTTAGCTCCTCCCAGGGCTTGAGTAGGTTTTGGAGTTTGGGGTGCATCTGAAAACGGCCCATTGGGTTTCCTGCACAATAAGACAGACTAATTAGTGCATATTTTAAGGGGGATTCCAGTTTCAAGCAACCAGGATGTTTTAGCCACCACTCCTATTGGTAATAATAAAATGGTATGCACCAAGTTAATTGCTGAGGTGTG
>JAPMOB010215464.1:0-45268 GCA_029875015.1 Lepomis gibbosus | reverse complement strand
CTTAAAGAGCATTGATCTACATCCGCTTTACAGTCATAATCTATGGAGGCACAAAGTACAGAGAGAGACCAACCTCGAACAATCTGCAGCTGCTGGACCATTTCCTCTCTGTAGGACAGCTCACGCTTCATTTGATCCTGAAAATTATCTGAAGAGTACCGAAGGCCACATCAGATGGAAAACTCTGACATTGTGGAGATAAATTTAAAGACACATTTCCTGGATTCAAAATAATACAAAATAACTTGCGGTTCTCTTAACATCAAGGCTGCAAGCACGGGGTTTAACATCCAAACAAAGATGCAAAACCCCATCTCTCTGTGGCTTTGACTCACCATGCAGTCAGACTCACTTTTGTCCTACCTTTTAAATGCTGAAATTCTCTCTCCAACTTTTTCCTCAGCTCAACTTGTTCCACAAGCTGCTTCTGCAATTCTTCTGCAAAGCCCAAACCCAAAATGTGTCAAATTCAACACCAATTTATTTTCATCTGCTGCAAGAAAATACTAAAACATACCCCATCTGACACCTACTTCTGAATAACAAGCGGGGATGTGGGAAACCATTCACAATAATGCAAATAAGAACCAATATCAGCACAAATGTCTTAAAATAATTGTAAAACCCCTTTCCTTCTCTCTCCTCATCAACAGTATGTCACAATCAGTTTGATTTGAGGATGATATATTTTGAATTTATGCACATAAAGATTTATGTCAGACCAATAAACCGTCTTCAGGTGCGTTTACACCCTTGATAACAACCACTTCACCGCTTTACTTTCGCTCGCTGCCAAAGTAATTGCCATGCATTGCCTGGAGGTTGAGACGATAATAATGGAGTCCCAGGGTTTTTCCAAGCGTTGTAAAATAATTAGCTGCCGTGCCTCGGGGTTATGGCTCTGTTCCTTAAAATATTAATAGCCTCTAAACGATTTCCTCTTACAATAATAAGTCAAAACTCCCACATCTCGTGATTAAGTGGTTAACAACTATGGAAGCACTTTAGGCCAAATATGTAAATTCACATTTAGATTTTGGCATGTCATCTTTAGCAGGCCGTGGGCATTTAGCTGCATTTAAAATGAGGGGGAATTTAATGTTTAATATTAATGTAGGCCTAATAATAATAACACAAGACTAATAATAATAATACACAACCCTGGACAAACAGTTGAGTTAACACTGGGTTTATAAATTCAGAAATTCAACCTAATCAGCAAATAATTGCCTATATTTAATTAAGTGTAATTTATTACATTTAGAAATAACAATTAAATGTCCGTGTTAATTAAATGCGGTGACCAGGCCGTGTCAGCCGTTTAGCTGCTGTATAAATACAGATTTGTTGTCTGGCGATACACGTAGGCCTACCCACATTACAATCAAAACAGGGATAATTGCTGCTGATAATTAATATCACCTGCTACACCTTTTCTCTCTCTTTTAGTCCTTTTGATCCTGAAAACAGCCTCTTACCTTTGGCCATGTTCTCCAGATCTCTTTCATGCACGCTGATGTCGATGCGCAGAGCTCCATGGGCTACACAAAAACAACAAAGCGCATTATTTAACCTGAAAATAAGTAATCTATATAACTACTGCATTGTTAAGAGCGTTTTGGTTAATAAAAGCAAAGCAGCTAAATTAGATAGAATGAGTAGATTTTAAATTAAAAAATAATAAAATATAAAACGGAACAATTAAAAACCTTGTCTGTTCCTTTGCTCCTGATAGGACGTTGCATTGCGCTGGTTCTGTATTTCAGACACGTGATGAACACCTAAACATAAACAAGCGACAAAACGTTTTCAGTTAAAAGACACATAAAAGCCCCAATTTGCATTAATAACCAAAACCATACATTAGTTAAGTAATTACCGTTGGATCTGTGGGGGCTGCTCGATTGTTTCGACCCAAACGAGGAAGGCTCGTTCAGGAGCACGTGGCTGTCGTTCTCACTAGCACACACCTGTAAAATGAAGCAGACACTCGTGTTTAATAACGCAGACCAATTATATGTCATTTACTGCTGTACTTCACATAATTGAGGACATTTTCTTCCGAAAACCAGGAGCCCTACAATCTGTTGTGAAGATGATGAACTGAACTCCTAAAAGGAAAAAAAAAACACGAATGTGTTCAGAATAAATAAAAAAACAAATCAGGGTACATCTGGGCTTTATGCCTTAATTATCCTGATTGAATAGTACAAATAAATGTTGCTCCTTATTTTGGATATTCTCTTTCACTTATTTCAGAGGTAAATGTAAGCTTTACTGAGCTTTATTCTTATTAACATTAAAAAATATGGCAATCAAATATCTCTGGATGTTATTTAATGCCAGGCCAATTGATCTTGATTACATTTTTATCGGCCTCCTCTCTTCTATAAACTCTTATCATACTCTCCACTACTGCGACAATTCAACTTTCCCCATGGGGATCATTAAAGTTTAATTTAATCTAATCTTACTTCATGAAGAGGAGAACCATTACGCATCCGTCTGTCCTCATCTGATGACCCATTGTGCACGGAGTCCTCCGGTGATGATGCTGCTGCTCCGGGGCTGGGGGCATCAGGCTGCTCCTGGCTCTCCTCAGCACCAGATGAAACTGGGTCCGGCACAGGTGAGTCATTGTTGTCCCCTCCGGGCGAGATCTGGATCGAATTCTCCTCGTCTTGTCCCCTGTTGGACTCCACATCCACGTCCGGGTCGTCGTCGTCGTCGTCCACCACGCTATCCCTGTCCGGTGATATCGATCTATAACTGGAGCTCTCGCTGATAAAATCCGGGGACAGGTAACCAGGGCGCACCCCGTAGCTGTCCCGGTTACCGTAGAGTTTGGCGATGGTCTCCGCGTCTTTGACAACGGGTCTGAAGGCCGAAATGTAGCTGATTTTCCTCTGGGGGTTCTCGTCCCCAGACTTGTCCTCGTCGTTCCTGGTGGAGGAGGATTGGGAGCTTGAACAGCGCTCCCCGCCGTCCTGCTGTTGGTGAGGGTGGTGGTTGGACTCTTTGGGTGTGTTTGCGCCCCGGTCGCTTTGGTCCGATAAGTCGAGCTCGCTCTGCCGGACACCTGGCAGCTCTGGAGGAGGTTTTGGTGGAGAACCCGGGTATGGCGGCATGGGAAGGCCGCCAGCTGTAGGCCAAAACATAGGGAAAGCAGGGTAGAGGGTGTCTTTCGCGCCTGGCCAAAACACACCAGAGACATTGGTTTTGCTCGCATCAGGCACAGCGTCGCTCTTTTTCGGACAGAGCCCATAGCTGGGGAAGCCATAGGGATGGTGGGGGAACAGAGGTGGGGGGATTTTCTGAAGCATGCCAAAGCTCTTGCTGGGTACTGGGATGACTGGGTAAGTCCGTGCGCCACTCGCCAAACTAAGGCTATTATTCCCCTGATCCTCATCGCACCGTAATGTTTTGTGAGGGATCTCAGGGGAACTTGTTTGGGCCAGGCTGGACGAGGCCTGTGATTTCATGGACGAGGACATTCCCGACCCGCTCATCGGCAGAGTCCTCTTTCTACTCCCACCGTTGAACATGGCCTTTACATCCTCCCACGCGTGGTGAATGTCCTCAGATTGTTTTTTGTCCGTCAGTTTCAGGTGGCGTCTCCACGAATTGAAGTTGGCCGCGTCCGGCTGCAGATACTTGGACTCTGCGGTGCGATGGGAGTGGAAAATGAATTTATTTGGGGAGAAATACATGTTGCAAAAGCTGCACTTGATGCATTTTGCTCTGGAGCTGTTGTATCTAGCGGGTATGAAGCTGCCTCTGCAGCCCCAGGCACAATCATGAGACACATCAAATGCGAAATTTTCTGGTAGCTTTGGGGGGCTGTGCGCTCCCAGGAAGGACTTGCAGAGCCTCTCGGCCTCCCGCTTGGTGATCATGCCGCAACGCCTGGAGGAAATGGGCATGGCCCCGGCACGCCTCAGGAGCTCCAGCTGCACGGGGGTGCACTGCACACAGGTGATGCCCAAAGCAACCCGGCGGTTATGTATCTCGTTGTAACTGTAGTTTTTCAGCAGGGTGTTGGAAATCTGCGCCAGGCAGAGTCTCTCCTTACCGTCTATGACCAGACATACGATGGGCACCCCGTACAGGGAGGTCTCACTCACTTGGTTTGGTTTGAGGGAGCTGGGCCCGGAGAAGCTCTGCGCGTCCTGCTTTAAAGTGGGAGAAGAGCTGGCGTCTCGTCCCGCGTCTCGAAGCTGTCCGGGCATCGACTCCATCCCTGGAAGCCTGTCAGTCAAAGAGAAAACTGGAGTGAACAGAGGGGTTGTTTGATAATATGCAAAATCACAATATTTTCAGTGCATGATCTCGCAATTATTATTTTTAAAAAGTGGTACAAAAAAGCAAATAAATGTGTTTGAGAAACAGAAAAAATATTCCAAAATGTAAATCAAATAGATGTAATCTGAGAGAAGTAGCCTATCATGTTTTAAACAAATTAAATCTGGAAAAGAGAAATATAATATAGGCTACCTATTATTATTATTACATTACAATAATTATTATTATTATGCAGCTGTATGGCCCTCTAATTGTTAATTTATAACAATAGGCCTAATTACAACAACAACATTATTGTTAATAATAATAATAATAATAATAATAATAATAATAATAATAATAATAAAACACACAAATAATTATTTTAAATTAACAACTATAACTAACATTAGGCGTTTGCGGACCGTTATACTGGATAGTGAAATCAATCAGACATCTTGTTAATTATTTCTCTATCGGTTCATTCTTCAGTGCCTTTGGCCTCGTCTCTCAGGTTATCCGGGTTCCTGTGTGGAAGTGGATCTGCTCCTCCTCTTATCTTCAAATCGGCTCAGCACTTATGGGGCAACTACTTAAGAGTCACATAAGATCCTTATACGCAGATAAGAGCAGAAGGAAAATGCAGCCTGAGCTGCGCCAATGCGCTTAGCAGAGAGGAAAAGAACAACTATAAGCTGCTTTCCTGGTAATTACACAGATCCAGGAGCGCGTCTTCGCATTGTTAATAAAAGACTAGCCCTATATATAATTAAAGCTTCTGCGCAGATAAGCCTCAGCCAGTTACTGGAAATTAGGTTGAAGCAGGCCTGTCTCACGTTCACCTGCGCATACTTTGGCTACTTTTTGCATCTCGTCATTGGCTTTACAAAGGCCGCTACAATACATGTAAACAACCCGCAGCGGCTTTAATGATTGTTACACAACTGGCAAGAATAAAAGTATTTAGAGTGTTTGACTAACCAACATCTGACAAGTTATAAAACACATTTTGCATTCTAGATCAAAGCCGAAATTGTGAATAAGACAACGTACCTTTTTCTCCTTAAAAGACGACACACTCCAACAGGGTTTGGGATGGAAAAATTATAATTAATATGAATAAATAGATGGATGTGCAAGTCCGGTGGGTCCGGAGAGACACGATGCCACTGTCAAGGCGGTCTGACAGTAGAAACTCTGAGCTGGAGTCTTTATTTCAGTTTATTTTAGTGCAGGCAGCAGCAGACACCTCCATCCCGCTGGATCCCGGGGAGGTGAATGGCGTGTAGACAGGAAGCACATGGCACCTCTCTCTCTCTCTCCCCCCTCTTTCTCTCTCTCACTCACACACGCTCCCCCTCCGTCTCTCCTGTCATCCTGATGTGTAATAGCTCTCTCTCTCTTTCTATATGCTGAGCGACTAGCTACACAGTTTTGATAATTCACTATTTTGCAGCTCTGACGCACAAAAATGATCAGAAAAAAAATCTAGTGTAATTAGGCCCCTGCTGACCCCAAATGGAGAAACATTTTGGCCCGCAGACCCATGAAGAAATTTTCTATTACATATAATTAAGAAAATAGCAATATAACAGGCAAAATACACAAAAATTAAAACAGTGATAATCGTGACCCCCTGAACCCTACCAAGGACCCTCTAGGGGGCCCCCAGACCCCACTTTGGAAACCACTACTAACAGATCATGCACAGTGTGTTTTAAGGATCAGTTCAGTTGTAATCATTCACATCCTGTATTATTTCCACCGCAGCGGGAGCGAGCTGACAAACAAGAGACAGCGCGAGTGGCACTTTGGAGGGCAACAAGAATGACAAAAGGCCCGGGCTCATTTATCAAGTTACACGACCATCTGTTAGGCTTCCACACTGGCCACACAAATCAATCTGAGGCCTATACGCGAAAAAAGAGAAGGAAGAAAAGGAAGAAATGAAGGACAAAAAAGACGTCTTGTATGTGGAAGTTTGTGCGTCCAATCGTAGATGTTTTAAATGTTCATAATAAATAAATATCTATATATTGCCTGTATGTATATATTTGCATATATACAACGTATATACCGCCTATATACAAATATAAATGTCAGTGATCTAAATGGCAGTCAAGTCGGTTAATAATCGGATCGATCGCTGATCACTAATGTTCTGTCCCATACAGGTGGAAGTGTCGGCAGAGACAGGCAAAAACAGTGAGATTATTATTTTTTTCCCCCTCATGACTAAGAGTCTGATGAGTAGCCACGCCCTCAAACAGAACCCCCACCATTACTTGTATTTCGGGGGTTGCATTAAACTTGAAAATAATAATAAATGCATGTTTTCTGAGCCATAATTCTCCTTACACTGTTAGTATAAACTTTAAAGCAATCTTTAAGTCCCACACCTTTAATAACATAACATTTTTCACTGAAGGGCTATGTCATAAACAATGTTTTTAGATAAACATAGTGCTGAAGAGGTCACAACACTCTTTTGCATATCTGTATTCTCCTATCCACCTGTGTTCAAGGTGTGCTTTGATGAGACAATATTCACTCAGGAGGATAAAGCTGGGGATAGACTATTATATATTTTCCCTTTTATTATCACATCTCAAAACTGAAACAAAATGAAAATGAATTAATGTTAACAAATATCATCTGATTATTCCTTTATGTCTCTCCCACATACACCATAATGCTGTCAGGAATAGGCTGCACATATTAATCCACTGATAAAAATGGTCCTCCACAAATGAACTATTTCCTTCTTTTCAAGTAACCTTTGGTAAAAGGTATAGTGCCCATCCATTTCAGGAATGATCACTTTTAAAATATTAAACTATATATGTTTGACCTATTAATAAAGATTTACATCTTCAGTAGGAAGCAATGCGGTGGGAGCTGAGTGCCACAGGGTAGGGAAGTCGTAAATATTGAGAGACTGACTAAAGCACTGGTTTTTTTATGGGATTTCTTGACAATAAATATTTTAAAGACGAAATAATTAGATGGCATTTAATGTGGGGCGGGGGGCTTAGGGNGGGGGGCCAGTGTGCAAAATTTCACCATGGACCCCAGAAAGTCTCTGTCCGACCCTGCATTCAAGCTGACACACAGCTGGTATGCACAGGTTTGACATAATCTGCAAAAAATAAAGGGGTTATAAATGATATGATGTTAATGGCAATACGTTATAGGCTAGTAACAAGTAAATAGGCCTAAACATTTTGGGAAGTATCAAATAAGGCAGCCAAGAGAAACCAAACAAATGCTTAAGTAGGTTTTTGGACGGTTTATCATGAATAAAGTGGCATCACAGCAGATGAACTAACCAGAATCCACTCGGGCTGGTGCGAGTGTGTATGAGCAGAGTATATATAAAGTGTGTATGAAGTGTATGAAGCTTCATCAGCCCGTGTGCAGCCTGAGCTCGCCAGTTTTACCTCCCTGCAATATTGATGCTGAACCTGATCCTAAGCGCATCCTCTCCCCTTTCACCATCAGGAGGCTTCCCCTGCAGCCCCCGCCAATAATTACAATTTTATACTGTAATTATTCCTCTCTTTTTAATTATTTAGACCGCCGACTTGAATGCAGCCATTGTCGCTGCTTATTTCGGGGGAAACGTGAGCTGACGTGGCTGGATCAGCAGCGAGGAGTTTTTAATTAGACATTTCAGCGGTAATTTTAGGCGAGGTCTTTATTATTACCGTTGGATACAAATTACCCGGGCCTCATTGATATGCGCTCAATTGTTTAAACAAACCTTTAACCTGAAACATTAATGCATTTCAGGTTTAAGTCATTGTGAGTCCCAACTCACCAGGTGAACTCAGACCTGATAGATTATTTAACACCACAGTAAATGCGACGGTTGGTTTTGGAAATAGCCTAACGTTCAAAAGGCGTTTGATTAGCAATTTATAAAGTGCAGCTGTGCACTTTTGATACTTTGTGCATATATATATATATATATATATATATATATATATATATTTATTTATTTTTATTTTGGGATATAGGCCTACATTTGCTCCACTGTTCAGCTAATTTTCTTTTCCTTAATTAATTGTTTTGTCTCTTCACCTTATAAAGCACCTTGCTTCACCTATTCCACAATTCGCTGCATTATAATTCTAAAAGTCAAAATGCAAGACAGTGATCTAGTTTATATGCGGAGTGTGCTTTAAAGGAGAATTCATGCCAGCTTCTCCTTATGTTGATCTATTTAATGATCGATTGCCTGATCAGCAACTTGAGATCAAGTTCAAACCTCTTATCTAATCCAGTGTCACATCACTTGCTGTATTAATGTCCAAAGCAAACAGGCAGGTTATAAATAATGGAAACAAACGTGTTTATGGGCTGTTGTCAAAACATAAACGTTCAAAAACAAAAAGGGCTTTAATGTTGAAATAACACCTCTAACTGTAGAAAAACCAACAGGAGTGTGCGTGTGTTTTAACGGCACCGATCTTTGTCATTGATTTGACTTTAATGTCTGCGTGGGGTTGCAGCTGAAGCGTGATCATATTTTTCTCCAGGATGTGTTTTCCCCCCTTAAAGGTTTATTTCCCCATAACACTTGCATTTTATCATATGACGTGAAAAGATAAATCAAGCTCGCCTCAATCAGGACAGGTTTAATAACAGCAGGCCAAATGTTTTATAATTAACAGTTGTATCAGCACCCTATAAAACCATGACCCCTATAAATCCCATTTTAGAGACCAATCAATCCTCCTCTTGGACTAAAGGGCCTATTGATCCCTTGCTGCTAAACGCTTTCTCCGTGTCCTTTTTTGTTTCCAGTGAAAAGAGCATTTCGATTGCACTTTTTATTGGAGGTAAGATTCAGCCGAGAGGAAAGCGATGGCTCGAAAATTAAAAGGTGACATTTTAATTACAGGACATTGATAAAGGGATCTGGGTAATGGCTGTGTACAGGGAGGCCACTCATTGTCCCGCCTGATGTGCTAATCAAGTCAGACTGCTCTGGAAAAAAGGTCATCGGCCGATACAAAGCAGAGGACGCAGCTCGGTGGGAATTTGGGAATATGAAGGTCCCGGACTGCCAGAAATGAAGACGCATTTCCAAACAAAGCGCGGTCAATATCCCGGAGAGAGGCCCGCCAGATGAGATCATGGAGCATCCAAATTTTCATTACAGACATATTATCACTATAGGTCACATGAAGCACCGCCATATATCATCTGATGCCCCAATTTACGCGCCGCTGAAAACATTTGCGGCAGGCAGAGCTGACTGATCAGCAGTGCTGCTCCCAATAGGCTGCAGTTTATTTAAATCAACCCATCTGATCGGCAGGTAGCAGTCAAGTTTACATGCCAGCTGATTAGATGAGAATCTTTCTCCAGGCAACACTGGCCAACAAAACTAAGTTTTATTCATTTCAGTGTCCAGTTCCCTATGAACTGTGATCTAAGGGAACACGTTGCCCACTTTCAGGTGTTGCTCAACGCTGAATCCTTCAACACAACTCAACTTTTTGATCCAAACCTAATGTTAAAGATACATCAACAGTGAAAAAAAGATTGGTTATTTGCTATTTGCTACAAACCATGTGAAATATAAACTGCACATCAGGCGTAAGGTGTGGGCCCCTATTAGGTTCCTTAAAACCATGCTTTTGTGTGCATGGAAAGAGTCACTGTAATTGTTCCTCCTGTTCATACTGCCTGTGAAGAAATCCCTAATGGTACTCCAGTGTAAGAAACGTATATCAAAATCTACAGTCAATGTTGTGTGTGAGTTAGTCAAATCAAGTAACTTCCAATGCCACATTCTGCTTTGTACAAAGTTACGTCTTTGTAGCGGACGGTGTTTCCGGAGCTTCAATGAAAGGATAGTAGTGAAGGGATCACCAGATGTTACAAAGGTCATGAATGTTTGCAACAAATTTTTTGATTCAACCACCAACATTTGTTAACCACAAATGATAACCTGCTGGTGACACTGGAGGAAAAGTGTGGGAACCACAAAAGTCACATGGATTCATTCACATCTGAAGAAAATGTCATGGCCACCTAACAGTTGTTGAGGTATTTCAATTTGGACCAAGATGGTGGACCAACTAAAAGACTGACATGGCAAAAGAGTGCACTCAAGTTGCCCTTAAAATGAATTGAGCAAGATTACTCTGTGCTTTGTGATCGTCTTTTAAAGCTACTGTATGGCATTAGTAGATGAGCGGTTAACACAGTGAATGTTGAATGAGACAACACTGCTGCTCACTTCTGCAGAAAGTGGGTATAGACTTAAGGATTGTCAGTTTCAGAAAGATACAAAAATGTTCAGATGTTCCCTTGTGAACATCACAAGGAGCTTTGCAGTGCTATCCAAAGGTCCGAAGAGCCTTTTATTGGCGGCATGCAGCAGCTTTTAGGTCGATACTTTAGGACAACTCTCTTATTGATCTACCAGCAGGTGTGCAACGTTGTTTTTTTTAAAGGATACTACAGTAAATGTGACAAAACCAAAATGATTTCCTGCCTGGTCTGATTTTCAGTGAAGGATTTCGACAGATGCTGTACTGTGCACTATAGAGTCGACCCTGCACTTTAGAACCTCTAATCAACTTTGTCAAACGTCAAACACTTTTCTGGAATGTTGGCAACAAGATGTTCGTACAGGATAGAAGCAGCTTTCTTTCCCACAGGAGATTCTTGTCATAAAAAAATAAAACGGTGACCAGTATTCTGGTATCTCAAAGCAGTTATTTGTTGTATTACTGTCTTTGGTTAATGGAAGATATATAGCACCTTTCAAGTCTTCTGACCACTCAAAGTACTTTACACTAAATATCACATTCACACACATTTATACACTGATTGCAGTGGCTACCATGCAAGGTGCCAACTGCTCATCACAAACAGAAACTAATAAATTCACGCACACCACTTTGGGGTTCAGTATCTTTCCGAATGACACTTCGACATGCAGTCTGAAGGAAGCCGGGGATCGAACCGATTTTCCGAGTAGTTTCTGACCCGCTCTATCTCTAATCCACAGGGTATTCTGAGGTACAAATAGAAAGTAAATAAAGTAAAGTAAATAAAATCTGTCATAGCTGGTTCAATGAAGGTAACCTCAATCATAAAATCATTTTCCTTAATCCAGCTTTCATTTAAAGATCGAACAAAGCAAGGAATGGATTTCTGACTGATCAAATAGGTATAGATGAGCTTGCCTTGCTTCCTGGGCTTCTTTTAGGAGGTTCATAATAAAAACAATACAACACGGCACTGACTTACTACATGCTCCTTGTGTGTCAGGGTCCTTTAAGGCTCTGTTGTGTCGCACATTGCTGCATAATGGTCAAATCAGACTACCTGTCAATACACACGTAGCTGCGTTCAGACAGAAACTTGTATAAATAAATAGTACAAGGTCTCTGACTAAAGAACAAAGTATAACCAACAGTAAGTAACACAATAAAGCTGTGAAGGCCACAAGTCTGCGTGGAAGCCCGGAGCAGATATGAGACTTATTTATTTACTTTTCTGGTGACAGCAAGAAAATTATTTTGTGATCTTGACCTTAGCTTGTTTTCTTGATGCTGAAGAAAAAAAAATAATATTTGACAAAAAGTCCGTAATTACATACAAGACCTGTCTGACCCTATGTAAAATTAATCATTGGTTGTGTTTCCTACTAAACAGATGAGTTGATGGGCTTGTAAAAGGAGAAGATGCCAATCCAAACAATTCTTTTGCACCTGAATATTTGAACTGTTCACCCAAACCCTTTAATGTTTGACAGACTTTTAGAAGAAGCTGTTTTAAGAATCCACAAATAAAAAAATATTTTTTTACTTGCTGCTATTAGCAGGATAACAGCATTACTGCAAATATAAATTCACTGATTTTGGTGAATGCAGTTTTCTTCTCAGCGTGGGCACTAATGTCATGTTTTGCAAGAATGTCTTGTTTGTTCTTGATTCACACAGTTTTATGAACAGCAAGGTTTCACTGTCTTTGTGCTCCACTTTGCCGAAGAAATTTCAACAAACGTCCTTTCAAGTAGCTTCTACTCAGTGGTGGAAATAGTGCAAACCACTTGGATACTAGAACAAACTGAATTTAACTTTATTTTACATTCAAGTTAACATATATAGCTTTATGTCTTTTCTATCCAAGAGTGACATGTGAAGATCAATATTACTCTCATATCACGTCCTAGCAGGGTTTAGCCTAGCTTAGCATAAAACTGGAAGTAGGGGATAACAGCTAGCCAGGCTCTGTCTAAACTTCAACAAGACTTAGAGTCTAAAGTCATGTAAACAACTCAGCTGCATTTAAAATGAACTTAGAGCATGCTAATATGCTCAATGACAATGTTAACATTTTAATGCTAAGCAGATATCTCCAGCTCTGTGTCTGTTGTGGCACCCTAAGGCACACATGTGCAATACCCATGCTGTGTGATCAGCATCTTGATACGCCACACCTGTGAGGTGGATGGATTATTTCAGCAAAGGAGAAGTGCTCACTGACACAGATATTGACAGATTTGTGAACAATATTTGAGAGAAATAGGCCTTTTGTGTACATAGAGAAAGTCTTAGATCTTTGAGTTCAGCTCATGATGAATGGGGGCAAAAACAAAAGTGTTGCGTTTATAATTTTGTTCACTGCATTTCAAAGCATACTTTGGGAGAACTTAATCACATTCATCAGACAATAAAACTAAATAATTAATATATTTACCCTAAAATTATGGCTCATTTTGGTAATTGTGGAATCCATGAAAATATCTTTTATTATACATTATAAACAGTATTAATTCAGAATGTTTTACATTTGGAGGACATCATCAGGACAACTGCAGGATTAATTTGTGATGTCTACTTCTGCATTTGAAACCGCTGAGGGGATGAATTGTGTGTGTTTTTGGTTATATGGCTGTAAGTAGTTTCAGGTTAAAATTCTGTTATCAGTGTTTAACTTTTGCTCCTCTAATGAACTCTGGAGTATTTGGATTGATTCGTGTTCAGTCAGAGTTAAAATATATACTAATGTATTAACCTGTGGGAAAAGAAAATAGGAACATCCTTAATGCTTCAAGAGAAAACTAGACTATATATGTGTGCTTTGAACTACTTTTCACAGGTTAATGCACAAATGAGTACTCAAGAATAAGGCCGACGTTAATTAAAGGTTGACTAAGATTAATTATTAAATGCAAATTGTAATTGAACTTAGGATAGCAAGGTGCTTACGGGTTTGGGTCATTCTACTCCATGACATGCAAATGTCAAACTATTAATGAAGAAACCATCATTTTTCTATATAACCATGTGAAGAATTGGGGCCGTGTCCTACAGGTGTCCCAAGTCTTGTTATTGTAATTTCAAGCTGGCTGTATGTACTTTACACTCAGTTGCCAGTTTATTAGGCACCACTGAGCTAAAACTAATGTAGTGTTATTCAACAGTCCTGCAATAAATCATATCTTCATGAATGTTTTAACGTTCAGTGGTTGACACCACTTGTTAAGAGGTGTTAATTCAACCATTTGATCATTTTAGAGACTGCAGTTTATTCTGCTGTTGAAATGTGTTGCATTATACTGACAGGTGTTTCTAGTCTACCCAATTTATATCCATGAGAATCAACAAATACTAGAATTAGATATTAGTTTGGGTTTTACTTTGATGTTTCTGGAGCTGCCTTGCCGCCATCTTCAATTAGTTGTAATTTCCTCCATAAACTGCAGTGTGAGACCAAACCTACCACAATGATAAATCTAACAAATTTATAATGCATACTTCTATCTTCATATCATTAAGTATAATTAATTTAATTATACTCAAATATGCTCATTTAAAATGGTTTACATACTCAAAACATGCCTAGGATTAGTATGTAGCATTGAGCTGGGGTGTACCTAATAACCTATCCTGTTTGTACAAAAGTGTGAGTTAAGAAACTAAGTACAAAGAAACTTCATCTACACTAAAATCTATTTGAAACACCTGGGGTGGTGAAGAGAAGATGCCTGAAAGTTATTAAGATGAGCATGTGAATGTAAATACTCCAAATATCTCAATGAGCAGCTCAGGGTGACTGAACAGAGATTGTACCGTCAAACTGATTAACCTCATTGTTGTGTCTGTGTGAAACCTGTGAAATCTGTCTTCCCTTCAAAACAAAACCATCAACACGTAGACCGAGGCAGAGACTTGAATATAATGAATAATGTTTATGACGGTTTATTGTTAAAGATTTAATGTTAAGTGAACGACAAAATCTCAGACTTACCCAGATTATTATGCTTAAATACTTTTTATTGTTATTTGTGCATTATGGTTGGAATATGTGCCAACACAGATAATTACAGAAAGGCCATAATCAGCCAGTAATATCACAGCATAAATATTTCTGCTGAGTCCCATCACTGGCCTTCGTGGTTTAGGCAATAAAAAAGGAAAAATAACAAGGTTAGAGTCACAAGAGGTGATCTCTTGGTGTAAGCAAGCTGAAAAGTAAAAAATAAATAGATAAAAAAATGTTTCTACTGACATTGCAGATTGATATTTAAAATTCAAACCATGTGTCTAATCTTTCAGAAAAATGAAACGTTTTTTTTTTGTTTCATCTGAGTTGCAGGAATACATTAACATTTGCAGAGTGTTCATCAGTAGCCAGTGGCCACTGCACACTCTTCTTTACTAGTTTACTAGTATTTATAGCTTCATTTACATTTAAGGCCAACTTAATGTAAGGTGGATGTGTCACAGGCGGAACTTGACTTACCCAAAGTGACAGTTAGATGTATTTAATTAACAATATATGTGGTATAAAGCAGAGTACATATTCTAGTCAGTGTGCAACTGCTGGAAAGTCCATGTTGATGTATTTCAGCGACTGGAACATTTTCAGATTTTGAGCTTCACCACTTATCAAAATGTTATGAAAAAGAATGGCACCTTGCACAGACATCATTCCCAAGGTTAAGGTAAAAGTATATTTATATACATAGAAGTAAAAAGGCTGTGCCCCATTTTCAGGTTTCTGAGGCAAATAATGGCACTAATAAAATATGTTATAATATAGGAGGGTCATGACACAGTAGCGCCTCCTCTGATTCCATTAACATACATGTTGTCTGTACATTGAAATAATAAATTTTTATTAACAATAACTAATTGTTTGATATGTAGAAGAATTCCATAATAAATCTAATTTAATGTATTCTGGGATCACAAATCAAATGAACTTATCCAGACACACCTGAAGGCACTGTGAGAAGTTTCCCTCCCACATCGTAACAAGTTAAACTGCTTTGACCAATCAAATTGCAATAAGGAGCCGTTACCACCAGACTGGGGTGGTCCTACAGACTGTACTAAGACCATGCACTATATAGCTCTAATGGCAAACTGTTTTGCATTTAGTATTCAAGACAATTTTGTATTCAATCATTTTTAACTAATATGAAACATGTGCGCAGATTGACATTGATTAGTTTGTTCAAAGAGTAAATTTTCCTTCTTGATCGTGGAAACCGTATACCAAAACTTTCAATTCCATATGGCCCTCCTAGATGTGAAAACAGTAAGTATGTCGACTTTCAGTTAAAACATTTTTGTGGTAAAATTAGATTTTTTTTCAATCCAAGATGTCTATGGAGCTGCCACACTGCCATCCTGAATTCGCATTCAAGAACACCACAAAAATACATGCACTCCATACTCAAACCCTGCTTAGAATTAGTATGTAGAATGAAGCTGGAACCCAGCTTGGGATTTTCCCTGCACATACAGTATTTTGTTAATTTTCTGTCCAGAGTAGGGTCATTTATAATGAAAAGTAAAAGTCACTGAAGAAGCATATATGCTAAATGAACAGCCCGATCTGGAAATAAGATGCTTGAAAATCAAAATGCTCATGTAAAAATGCAAGAAATCTAAAAGAGTTCCCAAATTATGAATGACATATTTGTTCTACAAACAACAAATGTGTTCTCATTCTCAGATGATTTACGGTCAAAAGACCAGTGATTGAAATCTACCACCCATGTGAAAACAAATTGAACAGTGTATTGAAGAAGCTACTTGCTATATATCATGTACAGTGGTGCTTTAAAAGGTGCAATAGGTAAGAAATGGCCACCTGTTGACTTTATACTCTACATCACCAGATTAACCACTAACTGCTGTTAAAGGCAGCTAATTAGCTTTGCAGCTAGCGGTCCTCTTGCTCGCCGACTCTGCCTGGACTGGGAGTTTGGAGCACTGGGGAGTGTTTACACCTCTAGCACAGGAGCTCTGAACCGCAGAGAGGTGGAGGTTTTCACCCCCTGGGTGACGGGGGACCCAGTAGGGAATGCTAGCAGGGAATGCTGGCAGGGGAATTACACCGGAATGGGCACCAGAACTGCAACCATGCGTGCGGGCAAGCTCAGCAGGGTCACAGGAAGACTAGGAAAAAACACAGACTGACAGAGGCCAAACAGGGAATACAGGACTCTGGTCCAACAGTCCGACAACGCTCGGTTATTGGAATGAGTGTAGACCGTAGACTGGAAGATGCAGTCAATCACTATTGCATCTTGAGGTACAAAAGGGACAGGACGAGCCAGGGCTAGCTGGTTAGCGTGCTATGCTATGCAATATGTCGCTGCAATACAATAGGACATAATGTCATGACTTTGATTTTTTCACATTCTGTGTACAGTTATTTAATTGTTAAACCTAAATTCTTACATTTAGCTCCTTAGAGCATTCTCTATTGTTACATTTGTTTCCAGTGATGCTCACACTGCACACATCATGTCACTGCAGGCTGCATTCACTGTGCCTTTGTGGAAGCAATGGAATTTAATTGCACTTGAGCTCTGCACATTTCAGCAGCTACAAAAAAAAGACCTTGTAGAAGCAATTCATTTTAGTCACTTAACCCATTATGTCTGCCTCAGTTATGACAAATCCAGATAACTCACCATTTGGGTTGTCAATAGTCTTTGTTGTTAAAGGTCCTATATTAGGCGAAACGCACATTTGCATGTCTTTCATCATAAATGTGTGTCCCTGCTGTGTCTAAAGACACCAAACTATGAGAAAAAACATCCTCTCTCAGCCTTTCAGTAAATGTGTGTGCAAATACGCTGTTTGAATTTGGCTCCCTTAATGACATCATGGAAGGCTCTGTATAGCATAGCACCTCCTCCAGCCCTTCAACACAGTAGACAGCCCTGCGCACTGAACATCTACTGCACCGCTCTCAGCCATGCCACCATCCAACTTGTTTTTCCAAAGTATTCCATTTACTGACCAAAATCAGTAAATAAAGTTACGTTTTTGTACTGTAATCATTGAGGTCCAGCCAGATTTTGACATCTCGACACTTTCAGCGCTGTACCAGCTAGTTCCTGCCCCTTAGCAGACTTCCAGTAGTTGGCCAATCAGAAGAAAGTGGGCTTTAAGGGAGGGGGGCCTTAAAGAGACAGAGGGTGAAAAGAGGTGCTGAAGCAATGGACAGTATGAGAAAAAGAATGTGTTTTTTTAACATTAAAGCATGTAAACATCTTGTAGTGGAAACACAAAATAAAAGTATGAACCTGAAAATGACCCTTAAGTGCACTGTTTTTGTTCCAACTTTCCAAAGTTTCTCTTTTTCTTAATCAGGGGAGGGGGGGCAGTCCAGTCAGTGGCATTCAACATCAGGCATGTATGTGCAAATGGAAATAAAAGATGTGCAACAGAGTTAAAAAGTGGTTTGAGCGGAAAGATACTCTTTGTTCCTCCTGATATGTGAACAATAAATTGTTTGGTCATTAAGCTTCAAGAAAAGGTGCGTGTCAACATTTCATTCCACTCAACACTGCAGGCTTGTTGTTCACTGAAACACCCCTAAAGACAGAGGTTTGTATCCAGTTAATAAGCCAACTTCACAATATTACGGAATAACTGGATACAAATTAGTTTTCCTATTACAGTGACAACCTAAGTTTGCTGAGGTAATGAATAACAACATTGGAATAACAGGCACACACACAGGCAGTTACTCATAGGCAAAAACCTTAACATTCACTAGAGGGCTGTCAAAAGTAAAGCACAACACGGTTATTTGAGATACCATCCTCAAAACAGAGCACACCTGTGTCAGTGTATTGTAGTTTTATGCTCTGAAGTTGTTTACTGTCACGGATCCTTTAAATCAGGACAGTTACTGTATCTCCATTCATAAGACTGTGTCGTTTCTGTATACTCTTGAAAAAAGTGGGCACAAAGCTGTGGATGGAAATCCATGATAGAAAGAAAGCGCAGATGTCTGTGCACTTTTGGGTGCATAGCTCAAAGGACGTGAGCTCCTCAATGTCACGGTACATGACACATAAATACTTCATGTGTGAAATGCACACTCACATAAAGTAATTAACATCTAGTGATTTTTCCATGTAGAATAAGTCACTTGTACAGTGCATGTGGATGTACTTGACCCTGAAGCCTTTGCTAAATGTTCAAGGGGTGGGATTAAACGTGCGGGTCCATCAAAGGTGGACAGCAGGAGGGTGTCAAACGTGTCCCTGGGCCTGCTGAGCTCGTCTCTCCTCCAGACAGCGACACACCCACATCGACACCACCTCTGCATTACCATCATTATACTGTATGATGAAGGAATGGTCCTAAAAAAATGAAGAGAAAGAAGTAATTGTTAAATCTTTTTCATTTAGAAAAACAGCAGACAGTGTTAGTGTGGTAGTGTGTAGTGTTTATGTAGTTTAATATAGAAGAAGACAACATACTTTATTTATTCCTCTAGGGAAAATTGATTTTTTTCACTCTGTTGTCATGATTATTATTATTCTAAACACACAGAGGTCTGAAATACACACACACATGCACGGGACTTATACACATGCACTGAGGCATGGAAAGTGAGGGGGCTGTCATGTAGTGCCGACGCAGTTAGGGCTTCAGGGCCTTGCTCGGGGGCTCCTTGAGCAAATATCCTTGAAACAAAATGTCTGCATTTAAATTATTATAAGTTTTTATGTGAAAACCTGGATTTGCATACTAACAATAATGAGCTGAAAAGTTATTTAGTGAATCGGTGAATTCAGAAGTCAGACTTGTGTGACAGATTTTGACATTGAATGTAATGGCATGAAATTGATCGAATATTAAAAGTTAGGTTTTAATAAAAGTTTTGATTTGTTTACTGAAATTCCAGAGACTTTAAAGTTTGCCTAAGAATTGAGAAACCATATTAGAAAGACAAAATTTAGCTTACCTGAAAAGTGTTTGGATTCATCACAATTTACACTGATAAATTTTATTTTTGATTTAATTTTTTTTAATAATATTTGAAATTATTAGTTTCCATTTACATTGTCACATTTCAAACATATTTGCATTTCACAGGTAAAAATCTGCTGCCACTAATCTCACTCCATACAGATGACCTTCAGAATAATTATCATCCATGGTAAAAATGGACTGGTGGTTGTAAAACACAAGTAATGAGCTTTCTCATAAAAACAGAAAAAAATATATTATTGTAGCTATCAAAAACTGTTAGTATCTATTCTGCAATATTATTTTTATTATCAAACAGATTGGAGCCACAAAAATTATTGCACCTTTATGTGAAGTGTATGGTTTTGTTCTACTTGTATAATTACTCTAAATCATGATTCAAGAATAAAATACCAATAAACTATACAGGAATATTACTAACCCTCTTAAATATTTATGTCCAACAGATTTGGTTTTAAGTGCAAAATGTTTAAATAATGGCTTGTCAGGGCATTTTAAAGAAATATATTTGGATTTTATTGATACATGAGTCATAAAAGGTTGTAAATTCAGCTTAGTAATAAAAAGCAGCAGTGGCAGTAACACAAACCAATCTTTGTTGAACATTTAAAAATGACTTAAGAAAAGCTTAGAAAATGATTTATTTTTTGATTTTCAACAAAGAATACAGTTTTAATCTAGACTGATTTTCAATAATTATGCCAATAAATTAGCTCTTGAAAACCAAACATGCAGTGTCTGCTGACTGGTATAAAATTTGTTAAATGCTGGCAGTGTTCACTTGTTACTGCTCCAGGACTGAAACAGAGATGTCACATGTGGTATCTCAATCACCACCCTCATCTGGGGGACTTTTCAGACCAGAGCCAGAGATCACAAAGGTCACAGAGGGGTCAGAGGTGAGAGGGGAGGAGGTTGTAAATGAGACACTTCAACTTAGTCTGACCATGAATTTTATTTGTGGTGTCTCGATGACCAATTAGATAAACAACACTGTGGCCGGCCAGTTTAAATGAACTTGTCAACACTGATTTCAACAGTATCTGTCCTTAACAACAAGAGCCTGTCACGGTTAATAGGAGTTGAGCTCTGACTTAAGATGGACATCGTGTGTTTTATTAATCTTTATTAATCTTCTATGTTGTGTTAACTTGCACTACACATTTTAATCTGCCTTTCTGCACGAGCACAACCTGCAACTTTTATGCTCATGCTGTATGGATCAATAGACAGGCCATGATGCAGGTGCTCACACTGAATGTAAACATGGAACCCCAGTTGGTTTTGTGCAGTGACAACTCCTATATTCAAACAAGACCATCGCGTCCTAAACAATGGTGACAGAAAGAGGGAAAGGCAGCATTACTTTGTGTAATTCTACTATAAACAAAAAGTAATATAGAAAGAAGAAAAATACGGAGCTACAGATGGCTGGAAGATGCGGACAGTCTAGTCTGTCAAGTTTTACATCACAGTCAGTCTTAGTCAGGAATACAGTGTTAGCCACAACATGTGGAAAAACTAGTCAAGTTATATTAAAACAAGCTCACTATAATTCATAATGAATCTTTTGACAGCAACTCCTGCGGAAAAATATCAGGCTCTTTAGCAACTAAATGCTCCACTATGTTCACCAGCTAGTCGTTAACTTTGTATATCTGACATGTTGTGCTGGGAGGTTATTATTATGAAAATGCTGATTGGAACTGCTTTAAGTAATTTAGAAACAATGTCACTATTATAATCTTTGTCCACCAGAGACGACAAGTTAATTCAGTACATATCTTGGTGACACATTTAAAGGGTTTCTTTTTTAATTGGGTTATATTATTAAAATATTTTTTCAAATTCAGAATTGAGCTGATCGTCAGCGGCAGTGAAACAGGGCGGCAATGTAATCCTTGCAAAAACAAACAAACAAACCAACTGAGGCAGTGGTAGGCCAACAACTCTTGTGTTCTGCAAGGCAAAATGATTATTTTTAATCAATGGAGTCTGGATCACTTTGACAGAAATGATAGCACGTGACTATTTCTGGTTAAACAAAAAGGATCTTACTATTTAAAAAAAAAGTCCATCTCGGTAGGGACACTTTCCACAATGTTTTCAGACACTTAAGTGTCCACAACAAGCACATAAGAGGATGTACTTTGACAGAGCGCAATTGCCCACAAAGGTTATTTTTCAGCTGCTGACTGCAACGTACTCACTCAATACTGAACCAGTTTCAAAAAATATGGTCTTAATTAGTCACGTAAACACAAACACATGGAAAAATTATGGTCCTGGTTGAAAAATATAGAGGTTACCACTTACGGAAACCTTATCAATATCGGTTGTTTAGGTAATGCATCAATGTGAAAAAATTTATATTGTCAGATTTGATGCATGTGAGTTGTGATGCAGATAGCTGTTTTTTTTTTATTTATTTATTTTAACAACGTGAAATACCCCCCCAGCAACACCCAAACTGGTACAGACAGATTAGAAACAAAGTAGGACAGACTGGTAGTGACGGTCCACTTTCTTCCTCCTGGGATTCTTCTTGTCTATTTGTGGTCACACCCAGAAAATATGTTGAACTGAAGAATATGTACTGTATATAAAAATAAAGTCACATGAAGGGCAAATACAGGGAATGTGTCTGTGAGTTATTGTAGTATTGTGATTCCTTTATAAAATCTACTGAAATCAATTTGTTTTGACTTCTGTTTGACTTCTGTTCTTTCTTTGCTCACTACTGTTACTTTTGACTATGAACATTCAATGTTTAGAGGCAAGCACACATTTAGTCTGGTGCAATTTTATATTTTAAAGGAAAATGGTAACACATTCCTGCATGCTATAATCCTGCACAAAATGTAAAAGATTGTGAAGGACTGGGGGGAGCCCCATCAATCCTTTTGTCCTTCTAATGGGCAGCTGGGGTTAACACAGTCTGAGGTTAATTACTCTCATATCAGTATGAGCAAGTGTGTGTGTGTGTCAGTATGAGACGGGTGGAGTGGACGCTCCTGGGTGCTCCTGGGTGCCCCTATGTGCTCAATACCCATCTCATCAATCATTCTTCGTTGCCTCGGTAGAGAGGGAGTGATACAGAAATAAAGAAGGTAGTCCTAAGTGATGTTTTTTAAAAATATAGCGCTCCACCTCTGCTCCAGAAATTAACTCTGAGAGGCCAGAGACATCTGCTGGAGTTTGACTTGGATGAAGGTGCGTGGCTTGTCATACCACACTCACACACTATGGATGCACACATGCCAAGACACTGTAGAAACTAAATCATTATGCACAACACACACAACAAGATGTTTCATCTGAAGCTGTGGTTCTTTCTTCCTCTAAGGCCCCATTAACACTACTACATTTTTTGTTTGAAAATGGAGTTTTATGAATATGATCTCCGTCCACACGAGTGTTTTAGCTGCGTATCAGAGTTAATCTCGGTCTACATTAAAATGACTGAAAACGCACATTAAGTGGCTGTTCATGTACATTGGGCATGCACGTGCCAGTGTAAACATGAAGCAGACGGTCTATTCCATAGTTACTGAAGATTTGGCAAAAGAATAAAGAAATACAGACAAAGAACCACACCAATAACAGACTGGGAGTCGTCGCAAAGTAAACGCACAGTACGAATGTCATTTGCGCAGTATAAAATATTTTAATAAAAATACCCTGTCAAAAACTCTCAGTAGCATTGTGTTTCTGCTTTGCAGAGAGCCAAATGTGAGCGTCTGTGTCACCGTTTCTAAAGTCCTCAGTCAGCAGTGTTTTCAAACTTCTCCGTTTTAGGTCTTCATTTTCGCCATTTTAGTCTGGACAAAACTTTACTTGTGTTACAACTGTTTTGTCAGATACTGTTTCAAGGTCGAGAATGAAATTTCAATATAAACATTTAAGCCAACATGGATGAGAAGTTGAAAATAGTCCTTGCCGCGCTCAGACAACAACTCAAACACAAAAACTCAACTAGTCCAACTCCATCTGCTTTCAATCATGTGACACGATCAAAAGCTCCAGAGCAGCAAATAAATGGATATATTTTGGTCCTTATTTCATCCTATTTACTGACGATGTTAACAATAGCAACAGAAGCAACTACCAATAATGAGGTTTTTATGTACCATACACTGCTGTAAATGTCCAGGGTGGCACAATCTGCAAACATCACAAATATCAAGCATGTCTGAGGGACTACATTCACTCCAGATACATTTATTTGCTCTGAAACAGCAGGATGCAAACCTTTAAACACACATCCCAATCCTGATTATATTAGTAATTCATCCTCCATCGGCTGCGCACACACACGTGCATAATCACCTAATAATTAAATTTAGTTTCAACTTAAATGAAGTTTGAAACCTGTAAAAGAAGGCTTATGAATACAAGTGAATAACCACTCCGTAGTAAGGTCATTGAAGGTGTTGTGACTTTTTGCTGTAGCAGTGGGTGGACAGAGGTGAGATGGGGGAAGGACTCATTTAAAAGTTACATTAATCACTGTCTGGCCACATCAAAATGGGATAATCACCTGCAACTACTCTGCTCAAATAGAAATGGCCTAAACCCAGGGGAAATTCTACCTAACTCTTTAATTGTTTGAAGCCTTTGAAGGGTCTGTTTAATCTAAGATTAATTTATGCGATTTTAAATAACTCTATGTATGATTAATACGCTCAGAAGAAATTAAAAGGAGTTTGAGGCAATTATAACAAGAGCCTGGTCATCACCTCATTAGAAGAATGTTGGAAGAAACATGGTGCGTTTGTCAGTGTGTGGATGTGTGTGTGTGAAACTGAGAAGGGTGAAGAGGTAGATAGAATAACTAGGTCTTTACAGATTTGCATGCTAATCACTAGCTCCCTCTGGAAACTGGCTAGCTTTGGTATGTGTGCGTACCAATGAACAGTATGTGTGTTTACTTTAGTCGATCTCAGAGCACAGGGAATGTATGTAAACTGTTACATGTCATTTTCCCTCTAAACTTTAATCATCCAAACTGTTTCCATGTTGAGGAAGCACTTTCTCCAGGCGTCCATCCATCAGTGAGCTGTAAAACTAAACTCCACCAAAATGACAAAAAACAAAACAAAAAAAACACGGTAAACCAGGAGAACGGCCAAGTTTACCCCCAACCAAGTCTACAAAAGAGCAAAACCTTCACAACATCAGCAGCTGGGGATTTTCTGTAAGCCGTCAAACACAACTGGTAGATACAAATGAAAAGAGATCAAACTGTAGCTTGTCGCTGAATTTAATAATCCTACTGGCTGGTCATGGACAGAAGTGGGACCATGGCAGAACAGGGTGACTACAACATTTGAGGAATTGCAAACTGGCGAGCACATTTGGGAAACCAATCCCTTATCATCATAACTTCACTGACAATGTGACTATTTAACTTTTGGTGAAAATGAGACACGTTAAAGCTGCAATATCCATTACTGTCTAATTTCTTCTGACCTCTGAACATAAAGAAATCTTTGTTTTGGTCAAATCAGGCATGCTGAATACACAAAAAAGGCATATTTCATCAATTTATGTGTAATTTCGACTCCAGCTATCATTCAGAATGACATGACTGAACAGTTGCGTGGCAATGCCACACTGTACTCCCTGAATGTGTGAATGGGATTTAAGTCAATGAAGACCCAAGGGGGAAATGTGAAAACATCTGGAAGCAAAGGTGCTGACAGAAAAGTTTGAGGAGGAGGACACACCAGTAAATTTGGCACACATCTGAAGAGAGACAAAAGGAATCCCAAAGAGGTGCAATGATACAAGGACACATGTGAAAATCCTTTTTGCACATGTAGTGATGTAAACAATACGACACCTATTCCTCTGACACTAAAAACTACCTCCAAAGTGTGGAACACATGATAACTAGAACTTACTCGAGACACCACCCACGTAGAGCATAAACCTACAGATTTAGATGATTAGATGTGTTATATAGGCTGTATCTTGACTGAAAACAGTCACATTGAGGGTTTTGGACAGACATTTTGCAGTAAAACACATTTTACACATTATTTTTTAACAGTACGTAAAGACATGAAAACCAAGAAGACAAAAGCTATCCCAATCCTTGTTTAAGAATTCAGACAGCTGATAAACTAGAAAGAAGGAGGAATCTGTGACTCAATCCACTACTTTTTGATCAAAAGATGAATTCCCTGAGAGGGTCTGCCATATTCTGAATAGTAAATGTTATGGACAATGTGTGTCACCGTGTGGCCTCCAGTTCACTGCATTCCTCAAATCATACATGTCTGTCTCAACAAAGGGGTGTCACTATGTCAGTCATTCAGTCAGTTAGGTAAAATAGGATTACTTAATTGGCTCACTTAGCAGTTTGGTGAGAACCCCCCCCAAAAAAACCTTTAAAAAAAACAAAACGTCTGTGCTTTTATAAAACATCATATAAAACTACAGTTTATAAGGGACATTTTTGTCCTTGTGGTAAATTGACATACCCATTTTGTCTGATATGGTGAATGAATAAAAAATTATTAAATGAAGGAGACACCTGATGAACAGTGTGGATGGTAACGGTCAACGGTTGTTATGTTGACAGGGTTAACGACAGTTATAGTATGGATTAATGTTAACTGGTCACAGTTTTTTTGTTAATAACAAACATCCACAGTTTTGGATATTGGTGCTGTAATTTGTAAACACTTGATGCTACTCATCTTCTATTTGTGTGTGTTTGTAAGTCGAAACTAGATTTGGTGACATTCAGAGACAGGAGGGGTTCCTTTGTGGAAAACCGAGGGGCTCATCTGGTGTCTCCGGGGTTGAAAGGGGGCTACAAAATGTGTTTGTGTGTGTGCGGCTATGAATAGAAAAACAGAATAGGAGGGCAGCATTGACAAGGGTGCTAAAAGGCTGTGTGAAGGCTGCTGGCTGGGGAACGAGGGACGACGACGGAGTGGGGGCAGGGAGAAATGAAATGCCCGTTAAATCACAATCAAAGAATATAACGGTGTGGGATCATCACTTTTGTTTTGTTATTTCTCTCATACACATCCAAAAACAAGCACACAGATACACAAAATAGTGTAACACCATTTGTATATTTTAAGGCTTATATGAGGCTAAATGTAACAAACAAACATTTTCAGTCTTTCTTGTTTTGAAGGAGAAGGGGAAGGAGAAAGAACCAAAAGCAAGAAACCTCAGACACAACGGGTCACCACCGAGTACCTGCAACCAATGTCCTGGGAACGGGCCAATGGAAAGTCTCCTCAACTGACCAACGTCATTAGCTTATGATGGCAGGATAGGGTGTCCACAATGAAAGATGCATTAGCATGAGGAGAGAGAAACACACTCACTTTTTCTCTCTGAAGACTCATTATGTAATTCTTTGCAAATGAAGGGAGAAACGGGAAGAAAAAATTAATGATCTCTACAGCCAGAGTTCAGTTCTTCTAGACAAATTAGCGTCCAACAAAATGACAAACTTATAGATTATGAGTCATAGTGTAAACCATCTTGGTTCAGATCATCACCATCAGTTTCCACTGGTGTTGGCTTTTTGGTAAGGTATCAAATTACAAGCCACTGATTTACTTGTTACATACAGTACAGAACTAGAAAATGGTTTTGCTTCAGTTTAACACTAACAAAACCCAATGGAGTTTTTCATCAATAGTAGGACAAATGTGTACACATTCTTGCAGCTGGTTTCACGCTATTCCGCTGTTTGAAATACAAAGAAATGTACCAACAAAGGCAGTGAAGAAAAAGACTGCAACAAAAATAAAATTTAAAATATTAAAAGAAAAACAACTTTGCAAATGTTCTATAAGAAAAGAAATGAGTTCAACACATTTGCCAGTCTACAAAGACACAACAAATGCATTTTGGTGAGTGAACACAGAATGTAAACATAACTTTTGTGTTTACACAATTTCCACAAGGCACTTTGAATATACAACTACAACCGGAACTGAAACTGGCCTAATTTTAATTAAAGGACTAACATGGCTGTTCTTTTGGGTTGTTAAAGCAACAATTCCAAAGTACCAAGTATTGACCCAAGTATATGATACACCTTAAAAGTTTTTTAATTTAACCTTCGCCTAACAAAACATCTTCAGATCAGACCATCCTGCTGCAACCACCAGAAATGCAGTTGGGCCCCTGACTCAATGGGTTTTTGTCACGGTTAGAGAATAAACTGAATAGAAATTTATATGTCATTTTTAATAGTAGTGCATCATTGTGCAAGTCAGTTTGTCAATCATCAAATGAGGTATAGAAGACTCTTTATAATTTAGTTTTGTAAAGTTCTGTAACTTCACTTTTCTATAGGCATTATTTTGCTTTGTTCTTCCTTTTTTCTCTTTTGTCTCTCTTTTCTCTCTCCCTTTATTCATGTTGGGAACACAGCATTAACCTGAGAAAAGGATTTTCCTTTCACCATGTGCCTTTGTCTGGTAAACTGACAAAAAAACAGTTGAACTGAAAAGGATAAAATATTGAAGTATGAGCAAAGCATCCAGTATAAGTAGTAGGCACACTGTTTAAAAAGGAGCCCATCAAGAGCAGTAATACAATCAAACAGAAGCCCTTTAAAAGAATGTCTAATAGGATGAAATCCCAGTGACAATAACAGCTACACCAGTGATTAGAGAAACCACATGCTGACACCTGATGAGCAAACTAGAGCAACTAGATGAGTTTGTATGGCCATAAAACATTATTTGCTCAGTGTCTACACTATTGTGTGATGTCTCGCATTACCTTCCAGGAGAAATGAGTTGCAAAGATTAAAAAAAATCAGAGCAAATGGTGGCACTTTCTGCACAGCAGAGGGAGAGGAGAAAAGGGGAGCTGTGGCTAGGTGCATTAACATACAGATAGAATAGGTAAAGAGTTTTAATGTACTCAGGTGGCCGGGGGAATGGGGGAGGTTGAGTTAGCGGTGGGGAGTAAAGAGGGAATGAGCAGGAGGAGAGAGAGAAAGACAATCAGCAAGCAGGTGCCACAAAGGCATCCATGACCTTATGTCTCAGTTCACAGTGGGCAGAGGAAGAAATGAAAGGCCTACAGGAGGACAAAAATAAAAGTAAATGAAAGACGAGAGGGATGGAGATACAGTGGAAGAAAAAATAGATAGAGTGAACTGTGAAATTTTCTAAAAAAACAGGGATCACAATGAATGTGAGAGAAGTGGGGCAGAGTATGTATGTGGAGGAGAGTGTGAAAAACATTGACAGGGGCAGTGAGGAAAACGCCACCATGTCAGCAATGACGACCCACATTGTAAAACCAGAAGGAAGAAAAAGTAGTGTGTGGTTGAAAAATGAAGCTACATAATATAGTGATGAAAGGACAGCAAAGTCACGGTAACACTGATGCTTCCCAACAAACAAGAAGAAAAACCAGCAAGAAACAATGCAACAAATATGCTTTCTTATAGCCTAAAATGGGCTATATACTACATGTTGCATGGATGCATCATTAAAGATAAAGTGATTCAGTCATACCTGCTTTTTTAGTTGCTCTGCACTGTAAAGAGTCAATACAATAATGCTGCTCAGACGTTAGGCATCCTGTTAGCTGGCAAGTAAAGCCTTTGTCATGTCTCTGATTGCTTTTATTTTTGCAACATCAAAAGGCAATAAGCAAGAAAAAATTATCCTGAGAAAGTTAAATTTAGGAAGGAATAGACTCTGCTTGATGCCTTTATATTAAGACTCTTAAATGTGCAGTGTTCTTGAGGTCTAACAAATTTCTAAAATTACTTTTCTTCTCCATAAAACCTCTGCATAGCGCATTTATTTTAATATTTGAAATCCTGAATTCTTTACATCAATTGTTTACTAACTTGCCTTCTTCTTCCCTGCCTTTTTTGGCGCACTGCAGCATTTCTTGGTGCACTACCGTCAGCTATGCTAGTATGCATACATGTGCGCCACCAGTGGTCAAAGGTTACCAACAAGGAGCTAAGATCGTTCTTGCAGACTTCTTTTCATAAATTCAACCAACCGTGATAGTCAAATTCAAACAATGTTTAACAGACCATTAACAGAAATATTTAAGAGGGTAACCAACTGCAAAGTTGTTGTAATTCTTTTTTTTGTCCAGTCTGTGTGCTATACAAAAAGAAATTATGTTATGTGTTGGTAGATGGTTATTTATTGTCTTTTTTCATTAGAACATTCTTCTTGACAGTTGGAGGACAACTATGAAGGTTATTCTAGTTTGTTTCATTGGCATTACAGTGTATATTTATATGTATTACAGAACTGTATCAATTATATTTAAATTCCACTGATTAGATGCACTAGATAACAGAGTTTATATAGAGTCTCAATTGTGTTTGTATATTAGAGGATAAACTGTATTTACATTGATGAAATAATGGGAAGGGATATTTGTTGTAACTACTGTTGGTAATTTAGTTACTAAGTAATGGAGAGCACAAGAAACTATAAGAACACACTGTAAAAAAAGAGCCAATAATTTAGTCTCGTCAAGTATTCTTCATTCAAGTTTAGAATGGGAATTCAGCCATTCTAAGACAGACAAAGACGTAGAACTGATTTTTTTATCAAACGTGTCACTCAACAAAAACAATGGAAGTTGTGTTCAAAGCAACACACCGCAAACACAACAGGTCGAATTTCCCCAAAAGGAATAGTGCGTGGTCTGTCTCTCAAGAGAAACACTTCTGTCTGGAGGCGAGAATTTCCAATGAGTGTCTAGACAACATTTCCCTTTACTCCTCCTTCTTGGTGTGAGACTGAGAACATACAATCTGTTAGCAGCTCTGCATTTACACCCTCCAGCCCTCCGTCCCCACAACACAAACCATCCAGCCCTTCCTCTCTCTGTGGACCTAACTGTCGCTGTCCTTGGTCCTAACACAGAAACCAGAGCATGTTGCAACTCTTAAAAGGCAGTTTTGCTAACTGCTGCGGCCTTGTGTACTAATGCTAGAAAAGATGAAAGTCCACATTAGAAGGGAGGCATGTAGTGTGACTTGTATACCACTCAGACACACAGTCATCTCTACTGGAACAGAGTCACAATGCACAGAATCTATGAGTTTTGGCATTTGAAGAATAAACAACTTTCTGAGGCTGTTAATAAAATGACAAAAACAAATCACAGCTGTCTTATTCTCAGCCAGCGAGTCTCAGGCATGTGTCAGCCAGTGAAAAAGAACATTAACAATCTTCCTTACGGCCACCTGAAATTACACACCATATGAGACTAGTTAGAGACTGTACAACAGACACTGCCATGGCGGCTAGGTTGTCCTTGTTAATATCTGTGTATATTTCTAATGGTACCCCTCAAGATACCTAATGGTATCTTTAACACTGTCATAATGCTATTAAATCAAAAAATTAACTTAACGCTAACCCTACACCTAAAGATACGTAATTCATTAGGTCTTAAGCTACTTCATTTTAAAAATTGAGATCTGAAAGACATGTATGAATGTGCATCATCTATTTTTAGTCCACTTAGAAATTTCAGCATCTCAGGGAGAACAAAAAAACTATACCATAAAACATATAACATGCAAATGAGACACAAGGTCACTTTGGTTCCAGTAAACTTTTAGGATTTTGAACGAATTATGTTCTGTAAACAGTAAGATGTCAAAATTTAAGTTTACGTGGAGTTGGGCAAACTTTCTTATTGTTACATGCAAAAAGACAGAGACACACACACACACACACACACACACACACACAAAAAGATTTTCTTTTGTCACTTGCACAAATTTTTATTGGTCTATCCAACTTGTAAACTAGAATGATTTGAATCTTGCACAGCATCTACGCCTGATCCATTCAGTTTGGCTCCAATGCAGTGAATTGAACAAATTACCGCTGAAGTGGGTCTCAATCATGTCTCAAGGTTTCTTGATGACCTCCCTCTGTCACGTTTCATTTGTATCGAAAAGTTCATTACTGTTGTTTCCACACAGCAATGCAAACTTCGAGGGTCCTTGACCTGTGACACCTCAATCATTGCATAAAATACAATTTTATACTCCAAAAGAGATTATAAAATTATGTTTAATTGAATTTTTATTGGAAGGCATGAATATTATCACCCTCTGTACACAGTTATTCAAAACTTATATTTTTTGGTCCTTTAAACTGTTTAATAGAAAGCTTGGTTTAACTTACCATGAGGTTGTTAGGGGCAGGCCTCTCTTTGGGTTGCCGCCGCATACTGAGGAAAAAAAAGAGATATAAGCAGTCTTTATCCATCCACTATTCAAACTGTTTTTAAGTGTGCAAGAGTTGTTTTTGTTAACTAACTTTCATTTCAACGGCATCATTTTAATTTAAATACTCAAGAGGAGGCTTATGCCACAGAAACTGAAAGAGGGCTTGGCAGACAATAAACACCATAGCTTAATAACACAGCACATGCTTTTCAAATAGAATAATTTAATTAATATTTCTAATTTAAATTAATTTTCTTAATAACCCAGAACACACAAAAATGGAAGCAGTTACCACATTTTCAGTGGACTATGCATCTGTTTCAGTGAGTGTCCTCCATAGTATGTATACATACACGATCTGTCAAAACGACCTATATTGGGGACTTTGAAGAATGAGTACAGGGGCTTGTCTGCAGTTAGTCATGTAACTAGTTTATGTATTATAATGAACAGGCCATGACCCTCTTAGAATAGCCTGGGAGAAGATAGTGTCGGCCCTGCACCAAGGCAGGGCAGGGAACCAGTACCTCAGTCCTGAGAGAGAGGTGCCCTGTTTGAGTAAATAAAGCAGGCATGGGGGGGAAACAACAGCTGGTATAGCCAGTAAGTGAGTGCTGCACACACACACTGCCTGCATGTGGTTTGGGTGTGTCTGTAGATGTTTGTGCAACAGGAAAGGTTACAAGGAGCTAATGAATTAGAGGCAAACGCAGTGTAAACATAGTCTTTGTCCTGTCGCATTAGATAAATTAATCAGTCCTTGTAAAAAAGAAAATCTCTTTGTTCAATATCAGCAGCAGAAAAAATCATAGCTAAAACCATTACAACCACAACGCATTAACACAGGCAAATGCACTTTAATCTCATTGTACACCATTATACCTTTGATTCATCTACAATAATTTAGTTTATGACAAATGCAGCTTGTGGTCTTTGTCATTATTCAGTCTGGGGTGTGGGGTTCAGATGGTTGACTGTGCCAAGCATATTAAGCTAATACAAACTAGAGTCACAAACACATGCACAACACTGTCAACAACCACTGACAAAATTCCACTTCAAATCTCAAGCTGTTATTTAAAATAATTTAAGTGTCTGAAACAAAGCATATTTAACAGTAACTAACTCACCACTGAGTGATGAAGTGGACAAACTTCTCACTGAACTGGCCGACAGGAAGAACTGGAGGATCCTGTGAAGAGGAACAAAATAATATAGATAAGTCAAATTGTAATTTGGGATGATGATAATTTGCCGTACTAACTAGAGAATGCTTACATTTGATGTGAATGAAAAAATAGATCAACGGTGGTTTACCTCAACAGGGTTTTTTTAAACTAAAGTTAAGTTTAGTCATAGTTTAGATTAACTTCCACAACCACAGTTGAACATTTGTGTAAGCCACAACAAAAAATACTGGCCAAAATGAGAGAACAAAATCTCATAAATAGAACCACTATTTTCTTTGAGCAGTTCCATTTGTAAGGGTTCCTTATACTATTTTTTGGCTGTTTGAGATGAATTAGAATGAAATGGAAGAAACGTGGTTAAATCTTTAGACCAAAATGGTAGTCCTAGATCGCACTGTAAGGAATGTCCACCAACGGCCAATTTGGACCTCTAGCATCCAAAATACTGGGAGTGTCAGAGATTAAGGACCGTGTCTATTCACCAACCAATCAAAATATGATAAGAAATGACACAGAACATCATTTTTGATTAAAACAGCATCATTTTTGATTAAAGTGTAGGGGAAACAAACAAGAAAAAATAAAACAAACAAATAAACATTGGAGGCAATATTAAAAAAAGTTTGTATAGGTTTTTGATGCTTTGCTGTATTAAACTTACAACATAAGAGCAGCACAGATATGATGACTGTGCTCTCATGTACTTATTCTCATGTATACACTTGGTAGGGCTACATCATAGGGCTACAACTCACCATGCATTCATTGTACAGTCATCAAACAGTCTGACAAAGATTGAGATTAAGATTTTAGATTAGACTCATCTGGCACAATGTAACATGCAATTATGATAACTACTGTCACACAGTCTAAATGAGCCTTTAGTTTAAGATATGTGACAGGCTGTTTTGGCAGTGCTTTAAAAATGAAATGATCATCAAAAAACAATAAACAACAAGAGGACAGGACATGATCTAGGTTTTGAGAGGACTATACCAACATGTCAAGAAAAGTCCAAAATTAAACCAGATTAGTTTAAACCAAGGTTTAGGGTTTTGGTGCAACCAAATTCTAAAATAAAACGTAATGTAATGTAAGTTTAAACGTTAATCCAGGTGCCTGTATTCAGTAAGGTTCAGAGTTAAGTACCTTTCTTGTATGAACCATAGACTGTATATAAGAAGTAGACATAGTCATCGTGATGTTACCCGTTGGTTTGTGGACTGCTGCTTTGAAGCCTCAAGTTTGGCCAGTTGTTAATTGTTGATTTTTTGGAACCAGCGCCACCAGATGTGACCATATTTGAACGAAACGGTGGAGTTAACGGTAGTTTTGTTGGCGCTAGCTAGCTAGGTGCATCTGTACATCACGTTAACTGTCCTGTGTGTTTACTGAGGTAATAAATCAGGGGAGAAGTAGTGTCATTTTGCCATTATTTCTAATGGAGCCGGACTTCTTTTTGCAACTACAAGAGTTGCCCCCTGCTGGCCGTTCGATAAAATGCAGGTTTAAGGGACTTCCGCATTTGCCTCAGTTCTCCGGAAGCTTTCCACTTGGTATGAACACTAGTGTCTGACCTCAAGGCTACATGCTGCAGTCTTTATCCTCTGTATTCATGGCAGCATTGAGTGGTGATTGGCAGTCATGTTACAGTACTACACCTGCTGGGTGACACAACATTTGTCTTGTTAGCTCAAACAATCAACAAATCAGGTGATTCAAAAGGTGAACGTGCAAATGTAAGAAAAACTGGTTAGGATTTGGTTTACAATATTACCAATCTCAAGAGACAGAAGAAGTAATTTTTATTTTCTGATTTAATTATTTCAAATTATATCAAAAGTTAGAACTAACTTGTTTAAACTAAGCTAAAATGTTTTCTCTTTAACTAACAATAGACTAAAGTGACTCAAAATGTGAGGGGTGAAGTTGACAAAATGTGACTAAAATTCAAACGGACAATTCATTACAGGACTAAAACAAAATCTGAAAATTGTTGCCAAAAAGAAGAATAGTAAGTGTGTTTGTGTGTGTGTGTATCAGGCTTGCTACATGTTGTCAATGGATGTTTTATGAACCGTGTCATGTAGAACAGCTGGGCCAGACTGACCCTCTATTACTGCCCCTCACCTCATTACTCAATTAATTTCCTTACACTCACTCCGTTTCTTTTTCTACCCTTGGCTTTCAGCATGAAAAGCTCTTAATATTTACATTTATTTTTATCCTCAATATCCTTGGAGAAAAAACGCTGACCACTGCTTAGCAATGGCAGTGTCAAATTAACATCTGCATTCTCTTTCTTTGTCTCAGTGCCAGCAAACTGGTACTTACACACCAGAATGTGCACAAGACAGAGATGTTTACTTCAGATACAAGAGCTACTATCAGAAAATATCAAAAGTAAGTTGACCAGTAGTAGCAGTGACATCTAATGATATGAACAAAAACACTCAAACTACTCAGATCACAAAATTCATAAAGCCTGGGTCAACAACCAGGCATTTATTCAAATGCAGGGTATTAAACCTCTTTACATCTGAAACCCTGCTGTGCCATTAAAAACACCTCTGGGCTGTGTTCGCCATTCCTTAATGCTCTGATCGGCAGGCTCCCGCAAAGCATGATGCATGAACCTATTTAAATTAACAAAGGAATGGGTTCCCTTCTAATCTCACTGCACTTCACACTGCTGCTGCTGCTTGGATGAGCAATATATCATAGCGCAAGCACATACACACACGCACGCATGCACAAACAAATGCCCTTGAGCACTGCACACCACAAGTCTGAGTGTACACTCCATTTAAAAGGAGGGTACCAAATAATTTGCAACCACTGTATTATGGTGTGTGTGTGCAAAAAAAACAGGATCAATTGGACCCACAGTTTGTGCAAAGTGTTGACTACACAAATAATGTATGTGTTGTGTAAGGTAAATCCGATACAAAATCTTTCTCTGCACTTTCTCCACATATTTGCATGCATATGCACCTTTTTGCAGACACAAACACACACATTTATGCATGTATTCATGTCTCCAGCTGAGAGGAACACCGCTGCAGCTTTGATGTGGCAGCAGGCGATGGCACAAAAGACAAGCAGGCTGATGAAAGTGGCTAGTGTGCGTGAATTATTCCTCTGGTTGTCAACGCGCTCCACTATGAGACAGAACACACACTACGAGGGTACAAGGGTACGAGTAAATATACATGTCATTGCCATGAAGCAATTATTAGGCAAAATTAGATAAGTAATTACAGGCTTGAAAATAAAGTGAGAGTTCTTTATTAGTGGAGCCACTTGCTATTCAACAAATGGAGGAGAGAGGCACATTAATGAGGGTGGACAGCAGACAGATGGTAGGAACGGCAACAGAGAACTTCTAGTTCAAGACCTTGGCTGAGGTGAGCATGTTTCTCTGCACTACACGGATAACAACTAACATTACCACAAAACACACCTTGGATCATTTCTAATGGTGTAAGTGCACTGCATAGACTTAAAATTAGGATAGTTAAATTTATTGAAAATTAAACATAGATGTGTTGCCTAATAAGCAGAGGGACCACTCTTTGGCCTCAATATAACATGAGTCACACTTGAATAGCTGGCATACACACAAGTCCTGAAATGTGTTTATCCACATTAACAAAAACTTATCAAAGTGGATTAAAAAAGGTCATCATTCAGGCTTCCTCAAACCAGATTCTGTGTTTTTGCGGGCTGGCCTTGCATATAAGCAATTTCTACATGGGCATCCATTAAATATTGCTTTTGTTAAGCCAACAATGTAAATTCAACTTCAGCATTCAATTGTTTTAACTCCGACTACTAAGTGAACACTTTATTCTGTGGATTATCCAGATAAACTGGGACACTGTTTCCAGAACCAAATTTCTGACAAAATCTCATCCACCTCCATTGTACAAGGATGTTGGCTGATCTGCATGGCTAGATAACACCAGGTAAGTTAAAAATGTTTTTTTTTACTTGGATGAACCAACTTTTTAGGTGTTTATCTCTCTGTTGAGCTGCAACTTACAACCACTTTTCTCTGTTACATTTTATCCATGTTGACATCATAATTTTCATGGCCACTCTCTGTGTTCCAGATAAAAATGATAAAAACATAAAAAACAGACTACTCTTCCTCCGTGTAGCCACATATGTATTTCAGATTCACTCAGGTGAAAATTACAATCCTTTGCGTATCTTTTACTCTGTCTACTTTCTAATTGTTTGGTCTTTATTTGGAGCCTCGTGAGACTCAAATCTTTATTTGAGCCTTTCTCAGCCATGCCTCACGGTGCGTTTGTGTGTGACAGAAAATGGAAGAAAAAAAGAGAGGCAGACTGTCGCACTCCACCCCCAACCACACACATACCTCTAGCTACAATAATATTAATGATCCACTCACAGGAGCCTATTACTCATTCAGCCATTACAGCAACTTTCAAATCCCCAGTGGATAATTCGTACACAATATCAAAGCATCACAACTAGAGAAAATAAAAAGTATTTGGATCACATCTACAGTATGTACCAATGGGCAATACTTACTAAATGCCAGTGAGTCAGGTATAATTTATCACACCTGCCATAATGTTGAAGTCAGGTGTGTCTAGCCCAATTAAAAATACCATAGCATTAAATTAACTACTCCAGGGGATCAGTGCTAGTCCATTCATAAGCATATTTTTAATAAAGGAAAAACATAAAGGCAACTCATAGGTCTCTATGATGTGTCTAAATTCCACAAGTTATATTAAACTTTATACATAAATCAGTTTTCATACAAAGTCACAAAGTTCTTTTCATGGTTGAACCAGGAAATACCCAATAATATAAAATAAACCCTAATAATAATAATAATAATAATAATAATAATAATGATAATAATAATAATAATAATAATAAAACAGATAAGACATGTTGGAAATAAAGGAGTGTGCAAGCATTAGTACAATGAAAGAAAGAAAGATATAAAAAGATATACTTTTGGGAAGTGATTTATATTATTCTGCAATTCTCAGATGTTCAGGCGAGGAGTTTCAAAGCTGAGGGGCCCTAAATACAAAACCCCAGTCACCTTAATCTTAGAGCTGGGACCATTAAGTAATTTAAGGTTATCACTAAAAATTTAAAATCAGTTCTATAACTTACTAGGAACCAGTGAAGAGAAGCTAAACACAGGGCTAATATGATCTTGTCCTGTAGCACTTTGAGTAGCTGGGTGTACTAGATGAAGGGGTGAGACTTTTTGGCTTACCTGATTTCAGATTTGTTTTTAACTAACGAGAGAATGTTTTGGGATATCCAGTGCTAATGAAAATTGCCATCTCCCAAAGGATTTTAACGGGACAAAAATTTCATTCTCATCTGCTTAACAATGGTACTGAATTTTGTGTTTATGTATATGCCCCAGAGGCATGCATGTGCAGAGCAACAGGGGGCCATGGATGTTGCCGGGGGAACACCAAAGGTCCCTTGGGCAGTGATGGATGCATCACTGCTCACATCCAAAAAGTTCTGTTTGATAAATAAGATTTGAACTGGTCTAGAGCAGTATCATGCTGAGTTAAGATCAAGAATAATTAAAATCAAACAATCTCCTAGTAAATAAAAGACTGTACTTTCATGAGGGCAGTTTCAGTGTTATGGAATAAACAGAAACCTGATTGAAATTTATCAAATATATTATTTTTATAAAAGGAAACTTTAAGTAAACAACCTTCTCTAAAAATTAAATAAATTGAATCAGTCTAAATTTGTAAAATCCAGAGGGTCAAGGCTAAATTTCAAGGTGGGTGCACCACTGTGTTCTTAAGGCAGGATGGAACACAGGTAGTGGAAAGAGATAATTCCAGTAAATAAAATAGTAGGGCCAACATGGCTAAAAAACTCTTCAGAAATCTGGCAGGCATTACGTCTAAAGGACTTATGGAATTGTGTCCTTTAAAGTGCACAATGAAAGGGGCTTTAAAGGGACTGAGTAAGACAGAGGGGTCACAGAGTACTAGGCCCTGAATTAGCAACAAACTGGGAACACTAAGACAGAGCACTTCTCTGGGCATTCTACTGCACATTGACATGTATATACAGTACTGTGAAAAGGTTTTAGGCAGGTGTGGGAAAACGTTGTACAGTAAGACTGCTTTCAAAAAAAATTTAGGGAACACTTTATCATAACAGTATAACATCAAGGCAATTAAACTCCAGGGGTCTCAATCAGTCCAGTTAAGCATACGTGATTGTGAATCAGTGTCACCTGTTCTGGTGTAAATGAAAGTGACAACAGGAAGATAACTTCTAAAAAGGGAATGGTGTTGCAAGGTGTGGCCACTGACAATTGATGTCTCCTTATCCTTCTTTACTGATTGTTCTGTAGTTTTCCATTTTGCAAGTGTCCTTGTTAGTACTGGTAGCATGAGGTGGTACCTACAGCCTATTCAGGTTGCACAAGTAGTCCAGTTCCTCTAGGATGGCACATCCATACATGCAGTTTCAAGAAGGTTTTTTTTGTGACTCCCAGCACAGTCTCAAGAGCATGGACGAAATATCAGGAAACGGGCTGTTACACAATGAGAGCTGAACAGGGCAGTAAAAGGGCATCCATAAGCAGTAGAAGTGATATTTGCTCCTTTGTGTGATGAGGAAAAGGAGGAGCACTGCCAGAGTCCTACAAAATGACCTCCAGCGGGCTGAATGTTTCTAACTAAAATTTTAGAAATAAACTCCATGAGGGGGGCATGAGGGCCCGTCGTCCTCTAGTGGGATCTGTGCTCACAGCCCAGGAAAGGGCAGCTCGCTTGACATTTGCCAGAGAACACCAGAATTGGCAGGTCCACCATTGGTTCTCCGTTCTCTTCATGATGTTCTAGGATGAGCCATTGTCAGACCTTAAGGTGCTTTCAGACGAAAAGCGAAGTGAGCATTACGTTTACATACAAAGCCAATGCAAAGACGCGGAGAGCCGCAATTTTCTGTCGGGTGGTACGAGGGGGGGGGGCTGACGGCGATGCGAAGGGCCTTGAGTTGAAAATTTTAAGATCAAGCGAGAAAGTTGCATGACGCTAAGTCACGATAGCCTATGAGTATGGAGATTATCCGGACGTCAACCGAGGCTTCCGAGCGTTGTGTGGAGAGGGCCAGGCAGAGCGGGACATTGAAATTCTGCTGGCCGGCGGAGAGCTGCTAAACTTGGAGGAGAAGAGACGGGTGTAGCGCTACAGCTTTTAGACAAATAAACACCTGTAGTTGGACTGGATTATGCTCTGACAACTATGCCGTTTACTTAAGGGAGGAAACTTTAGTTATTGGGATTACAACATTGATTTATCTTCACTTGAGCTTCTCAGCAGATTCTGTGCACATCTGGTTCCACTATTGTTGTTAGCATTGGTTGGCACCCTGAGCTCTGTTGGACTACTACTCATATGTATATAAAAAAACCCGACAAAACTGGACATCACTTGTAGAAAAGAAAGCGAGGAAGTTGAACTACTTGGTGAGTGTCTGTAACTTTACCCCAGTTATTGTTGTACTTTATGGTGAACAAGTTAGCATAGCGTAGCCCTGATCGATCCAAACTCCCTTCAGAAAACAAACATTTTAAGTTGCTGACCTGTGGACTTGCTGACAGACTTGACAAAGCATTCATATGTTTATCAAATCTGCACGATATTGTATTTATTTCATCAGTTTGATCCGTTTATTGCTATTTAATTACAGCAAAATGTTTACTTTGGGTTCATTCAGGTGTTGTAATGGCAGGTGAGTTGTGTTTATTCGTGTTATCGCGTTGTGTGTGAACACTTGGCAGTGGTCTAGCGATAAAACCCCCGTGAGGAAAGTGTTACGAGGATTAAATTCACGTTTGGTATGAATGCCGCATTGGACTCGTGCAGCGGGCCCTGGATTCCTCCTGGTGCAGGACAATGCTTAGCCTCATGTGGCCAGAGTGTGTAGACAGCTCCTGGATGATGAAGACATTGATGCCATTGACAGGCCCTCATGTCCCCCAGACCCGAATCCAATTGAGAACCTCTGGGACGTTATGTATCGGTGCACCTGACGCCGCTAAGTAGCGCTCACTGATGCCCTGATCCAGGTCTAGGAGGAGATGCCCTAACACACCATCCCTTGTCTCATAAGGAGCACGCCCAGATGTTGTCGAGAGTGCATACAGGCGCGTGTGGGCCATACACACTACTGAGTCACATCATGAGTTGCTGTGATGAAAGTCACGCAAGCTGGATCAGCCTGTGATTTTAATTTACAGCTCTGTACTTCCACCACACTCTAGTGCAGCCCTCAACCTTTACATTCTCTCTTCAACTTTGGTTTTAGTTTCCATTGTTCTGTCATTTTGTTCCCAATAAATTATACAATGTAAAGATTTTGAACTTCTATTTCGTTTTTTGAGATCTGACGTGTGATTTTTTAACAGTGTATTTATCAATTAACAAAATACAAGTAACTGAACAGAAGAAAAATCTAAATCTAATCAATATTTGGTTTGACCACCCATAGCCTTTCAAAATGGCTACAGTGAATTATGATGGAGGTTCCTTGCACGTTTGGGTCTGCATTTCTGCAACCAGAGTTGGGGATTTGGTGAGAATTGATTATCTTCTCCACACTAAGAAGTATAGGCAGATAATTAGGCATAATGCGATACCATCTGATTGGCTGCAATTTCTGCAGCGTGACAAGAGCCCAAACTTACAGCAAAAATCATGTCTTGGAAGTGATGGTATGACCCCCACAGAGTCCTGATCCCAATATCATCGACTCTGTCTGTGATTACATGAAGAGAGAGAGAAGCAACTGAGGATGCCTAAATCCACAGAAGAACTTTGGGTAGTTCTCCAAGATGTTTGTACGAATCTACCTGCTGAGTTCCTTCAAAAACTTTGTGCAAGTGTACCTAGTACACAGCAGTAATTGATGCTGTTTTGAAGGCGAAGGGTGGTCACGCTAAATACTGTTAGATTTAGATTTGCATTTTGTTAATTGATAAACATAATGTATTAACATGTATATTTTTTAAAGCATCTTACTTTACGGCAGTTTTTCACACCTGACTGAAACCTTTGCACTGTACTGTACCTTCCAGTCTAGTGCGGCCCTCAACCTTTAAATTTTCTCTGAGACTTCATCTTTCCAAAGAGTGCGTATCCTCTTGTCTCTTCTTACAAAGCACTGCTTTAGCTGGGACATTGAGGCTCGCCACGGACAAAAGAGAATGTTCTCTTCCCTCAAGGGGAGGAACAGGAAAAAGGCACAGGAAAAATAGTTTGAGTGATGCCTCTGTCTAGCTGACTAATGAACAGTTCAGCCCAGGTCAATCCATTACAACCAAAAGCATTTAATTATTAATTACAGCCAATTTAAAGACAGTTAAGGACAAGGGACATTGTATGTTTAATGTGTGATATGGCTGGTTATAGGGATTGGGGGGCTGGTTTGGGCTAGAGAGGTGTTGTGGCAGTTTTGCACATCAGCAAAAATCCCAGGCAAAAAAGAGGGAGGAGGCAAAGGTCGTGATTGCTGATTTTGATGAAAATGTAGGCACTGTGAGCGTACACATTCATGTGCACAGGCATAATAAAATAACATGTCCATAGATCATACCAAAAACTCTTCAGGTTAGACTGAGGTTGGGTAGCACTGAGAGATAGTCATGTTTTTGAAGTTTCTCAACTGAAAAACTGCGGACACAAGAGCATTTCAGTATCAGATGACTATAAAAAGGGTGATAAATATTTCGGATACCACTACCCTTATTTCATCATATACATTCTGTAATGTACCAGGGCTGTCTGTTTTTATAATGACATTCTTCCGGGTTTGGGTTTTTTATAGCGCTAAAATCAATTACAATTTTTTTTTGGCGGATAGCTATGTTACTACATCAAATGAAATTGTGTGCGCCAACTTTTTGTGTTTGTTGCTGTTTTGTCTGTTCATCTTTATTTGTATTGTTTGTTTTTTTGCATGGTCTGACTGCTTTTTTACACTTGATATGTTGGGAAAAGATGCTGCTTATTAGATGCATTAGGTAGCTAAGCAGTCACTGTGTGCCATTATCAGTATTTTGTGTGTTATATAGATACACTCAATGCAGTCATGAGAATATTCCTGGTTTAGCAATTTTCTGCTTTGGTTGTGTGGTATACAGAATTCAGGGCTGTGTTGCTTTGTGTGTGTGTGTCACTCATGACAGGTCCAAGCTCTACAGTAATGTGTGTGTGCATATGTGTATTGCCTGAGGCAGTTGCATAGGGTGAAGGGTTGAGTGAGTGGGGAGCAAAGCCGCCTGAGTGGTTTGCTTCATTAGGAAACAAAATATAAGCTTTCCGGGCCATTAGGACTGACTTTAGATGCAAAAGCACATAAGATGACGACTCACCTCATCAACGATGCATTGCAGTAACTGGAGAGGCTGGAAGAGGAGAGACACAGGGAGATGAAAAAACATGTTAGCCTACATGGAATTTCTTGGCAATAAGGAAAATCAATAGTGTGATAAAAAAAAGTATCTATTTCGATTAATCAAATGCAGCGAGCTCAGGCAAAGCACTCCTACAGCTCCTGAATGTTTTTATTATTCCATAATGGCACCTAATGTAATACCAACGGTTTAAGCATGATCTAATATTTCATTGCAAAAATGCAATTTGAGTGTTTTTTTCAAATGAGAGAGCCAACCAAGAGTAACAGACTATAGTGAGGGAGACCCCTATTTTCTTTCCGCCTATTCTAATGCAATAAAACTTACCATTAAAGATCCTTGGTTTTTCTGAATCTGTAGGGCAAGACAGAGAAGAAGGGACGAGGCGATATGTAATTAGCGTGTCATAATCAAGATGATGCACTTGGACACATTATGATCACCAGGAGAAAATTATTACTTTCCTGTTGGCAATTTGTGAGTATGCGTTAACACCATTTACATAATGAAAACACACAAATGTTAATGGCCCTGCTCTCATTTGTGGAGAATGGGGGTAAAAGATCCACTAATGTTAATTTTCAGAGTAGTACTTTATTCCTGCCCTCAAGATTATCTAGATGTGTCGGGATGTAGAATAACTGTTACAAACAGTGTGAGCAAGCTTTGTAATGAGCAATGCGTCACTTTCACAGGTGCAACACTGACAATTAGAGCGAATCGCTGAAGGTGCGGAAAAAGATCATTTAGAAAGAAAACCATTCATTACTACTGTTAGTCTTGCAAATCAGGCGAAATTTCAATACTTATTTGACTAAGTGTATTTTCTATGGTCACAATCAGAACATTTGAAATGACTGAGTCCTTAAAAATAAAATGTGCTAGAATAGAAACTTTTGGATCAACACACTACCTCTGAGGTAACATCTTAAAATGTGCGACACTAAAGTGAAACTATAGAAAACCAAATATGTTTCCTATTTAAAGCTCCCAGGGCTGAATTAATCAGGACAATCCGTTTTAAATTTCTAAAAACACAAATTTATAACATCACATAGACTAAATGATATAAGTCCTAAAACTGAGGCTCAGCTAAATGTCTAATAAGGTTTGGAAAATAAATTGCTCATTTCTTCAGGTCTTTTGACAGTGCATTAGAGCACTTATTGATTCACTCAATTAAATACAGGTTTTCACACTCTGCAAATACCAAGAGACTCCTAAACTGCCTCCATATCCAGTTTTGCCTGATTCAGACACATTAAAGGCAACTATGGAAAACTAATTTGTTCAGAAATAATTACAAGGACAAAATTGCGTGCTACACCAGGGGTTGAAATTGTATAGTGGGAGACTAACTTATTCAACCATAACTGAATACTTATTCTTCTTGTACTAGGTAGCTTGACCACATATCAGAAAAGAGGTTTAATAATCCCTCCATATATTTCTCTCCTAACAGAGACTCTCATCACTGTTGGCTGATTATCTTGTAGACATATCATTATCTGCATGTTCATCCTGAGGATAAACACTGTTTAATATGACATTTATACTTTAAAATTTTTTTTTCCAATAAAGTCTTTCTTCTGATACGTGATCTAAGAAGAACAAATATGTTGTTTTGTGCTGCAGAAGGTGGGAAGGGACCCACAACCTTCAATGTCTGTATGGAATCTGTAAAGGATATATGAGAGTGTTTATAACTGTGTGTGTGTGTGTGTGTATCACTAAATGACGACTGTAATTGTGTACAATTGGGGCGGCTGTGGCTCAGGAGGTAGAGCGGGTTGGCCGTTAATCGGAAGGTCGGCGGTTCAATCCCCGGCTCCCC
>JAPMOB010215463.1:0-14452 GCA_029875015.1 Lepomis gibbosus | reverse complement strand
TGTTTACATGGCCGTGCGTGACCGGGTTATTGCTAATATCCCGGTTTTGAACGGGTTACTGGCTGCATGTAAACGTAGTCCATGATGTAATCTACTCCGGTTTAACCAAGAAAACTAATCTGGGTCCTTCCTGTCATCACAGTGGCATGTGGTTCTTGTTCATGGAGTGTGATCATTTGAATAGATTCACATTTACCAATAGCTCCTACAATCAGACCTCTGGCACATGGAATAATGCAACATCCACAGAGCTAACAGTGCTACAGAAATCATTAGCCTGGTAGTATGGGCATCACTAAGGCTTTTTATTTACAGACTCAGACCAGTCAAACATGTTAGTGTCCACTTGCAGAGTTCTCTGCAAGTTCTTCTTGTAGGGAACGCATTCCTTCCAGCACTCGGGTCAGCGAACCATCTGGAGCTGTACTGTTTGGCGCAAACATACAAAAGGAGTTAATAAACCTTAGCCAAGCATCCCAGCCTCTTTGGGTGCTTCTCTTGCCTCTAACACTGCTATTTGATGTCAGTGCCTGTATGTAGTTCACTGTGGTGTTCTGTTGCGGTGGCTTTTGTGCATCCTGCTTGTAATCTAAGACCTGAGGCACTGTTAATGCTATTGCAATGGCAGCACACATGTGCGTTGTTCCTCATAGGCCCAAACATGTCTGGGTGTCTAACCAGGTCCCATGGATATCTCCTTCGAGAGAGGCTACTCACTCTTAGGTTTTGATGGCGTCACTTAAATCAGCAGTGGTGAGACCAGGAGTTTTCCCACTAGCTCCCTTGTGCTGATATTTGCTGTCTAACAGCCTGTGAGTCCGAGACAAAGGGTGCCTAAGCGTTCCCAATCCATCCTTCGCTCACAACATAAGGTCAGGGAAAACAGTGGTTCAGTTGCTGATTGTGCACGCTTGTTCATCTGTTACTGTGCTGGTGCAGGCACCTTCCTGCAGTGGCTGGCGTGTATCCATGTAGTTCTTTCAGCCTCCACAACCACCACAAAACCTCCTGGGGGGGGAGACTGCATCGGCTGTGTTGCTGGAGAGGGTAGGGCCTCTTTAACCTGCTGATGTAGACGGGCAAGAGCAGAGGCCAAAGTCTGGCAATACTTTAACATTCAATAAAAGAACGCCGGCTGTAACCAGGCTGTAACTCAGGACGGACTGGGCCTGTTTCGGACTTGTGCGTTTGGTTTGAAATGCCGTTTCACAGATATTTTCTGAGCTGAATGGTGGCTGTGTGTGACGCAGGCACCGATCGCCACAAAACCCTTACCTTATTACATGTGTCTGTCTGTTTGCATTTGTCCTGTCCGTCAATGGGCACACCACCACCAAGTTACCCAAGGGTGGCGGCTGCTACTTTCATTCCCTGTGTGACACTAAATTTCTGCAGCGTCAGCTTCTGTCATAAACCAGTGTCTTGCTTCACCACAATATTTCATTAATGATACAGTTACAGTTTTACAACACCAGCACTCTGTAGTTTTCCAGGAAGGCTAAAATTAAAAAGAATCTGTTAGTGTGAGATATTAGGCTCTGGCTGCTGCTGCTGTTTAGGAGAGGGAAAAACTTCAACAATGTCAACAACTACAAGACAGTAATTCATTCACATGATTTTAGTTCAGTCCATTATATGATCACTTCATTCATTTTACTCTAAATAAAAACAAATTACAGCAGGTTATTCTGGGTGACACTCTGTGTGTGTAAAACAGCCTCTGAATGAGTTTCAAACTAGTTCAATGGTTCTTTTAACCTGAGTACAGTGTTCTCAGGTTCCATCTTACGGGCCTGTTGTCAGTCAGCCAACTCCGGGCGGACTTATCCCCAAATCCATCCAAGTCACTTGGCTTTGCTTCGCCATGTTTATACACCCCCCTCGGTACTGCTAAGATCAGAGAAGGAGAAAAAGAAACAAAACAACAGCGCAGCGCTCCTTGTCCAGAAAATATGTTGCAATAGTTCTCTCTCTTTTTTCACTGTCGCTATTCCATTAATAATTAAACATTGTTGCATCCTGTCCATCAGAATTGTTCTGTGCAGTGTAACGAGTCTATCTGCATGTATCCAAAGGTCTGTGTAGTGTGTGTGTGTGTGTGTGTGTGTGTGTCTATGCTTGTGTGTGCAATCTGGGTCATTCATTTGTGCTCTGATAACTGAAATAAGTTGTTATCATCAAAATTCATCAACATCATATCATATATGTAACCTGCCCCTCTCCTCACCAAGTGTGTGTGTGTCCCAGCTGTTTCCTGTCACTAGCGTCCGCCCAGAGTGCAAACAGTCTGCAGAGTGTAAGACAAAGAGCCAGTGAAGAAACATGTTACTTTATATTACTCAGCTATATTAGGGTGGAAGGGAGTAGGGACCAACTGTCCACAGTCTGATAAGAAAACTCTCTAACGAGCATCTTTCCCATGGGAAGCTTCACCCAGCTGCAACATAATAAAATGATCAAATAGCACACAGTGAAACATTGGTCTATTCTGATGAAGCATGCAGGGTGAAACAGTAAACAGAGTAAAATATCAAATTTCCACCACAGCACGGTACACTATAACAAACAATTTTTTTCTTTTACACGCAACCAGTTTTTGAGGTTGTTCTTTTGCAGTGGTTATGCATTTTTTATTAAGTTTTTATGCACACTTAAGACACGCTCGCCATGGGTTTTTGGGTGGGTAACTGCTCTAATGGAAGTGCAGAGAAGAGTGTAGGAGAGCAACTCCCCACCCTTTCACATGCCTACATGGACAGCCATAAGGCAGGGAAAGCACACCTTTGTGCCCTTCCATGGGCCTACATGGCAAAGCCATGTTGTGACAACCTGCACCTCTCAGGTTGCACCACCCATGAATGCCGCCCGGTCATTCGCAGCTATTCGTTCTGCGCTGGGGCCAACACGGAGTCCACCAACATTACGAAAGTACGGAAGTGCTGAAAAGTTTGCCGTGGGTGTCGGGAAGAGAGGGCAAAATTGAGTAAAGAGGAGAGCTGAGGGGAGGAAAAGAGCGTCAGAACAACAGGCTCAGTATAGCTGAACCAGTTACAGTAAGGCTGTTTAATCCCTTTCGTATTCACATTCTGTAACGTTCCTGTATGTCGGCCCCTTCTTCATCTGCATCTCAGCAATCACCTCCAAACAACCAGCCACCCAAAATACCAAAACCATCATCATTAAAACGGTCCACAACCCATAAAAGCTTGATTTATATTCCTGTGTAGTGTCTACAAATATATTGATCCACTGTGTTACAGCCGCCGTTTTGGCTGCAAGTAAAAGTTACTACGAAACATGGGGCATTTCCGGTCAGCTTGGAGGCATTGCAAGGCTACCCAGCATACCAATCACAGTGCTCTTTGTGCCTTTGTGACATTTGGTGAGTAAAACATATTATTCTGCGCAAAACATAAAATATCTTATATGTCAGGAGAGAGACCCTGGCCTTCCCTGTGCTTAAATGGAAGTGGCAGCAGGAGGAGCTATGACCACTTGTGAAAGCCAATCAGACTGAGTGAGTGAGGTGTTTATCATTGCCCTGTGGTTTCTCTTTCTTAAGGCCATTTAGCAAAAGATAAATAGATGGATTCTTGAGCAGGCTGCTGGTGGATGGATCCAAACAGCAGAAATGGAACTGTACCTGCATTTAGGAGGGATTCAAAACTGTTAACTATAAAGGCACCCTTTGTTAATGATGTTGACAGATGCCTCATTGTCACAAAAATAACAGAATTTGTTCCTTTGACCAGTGTTTAGCCCACATAAGACAAGCTATGACAATTAGGTACATTTCCATAAGAACGTTAGAAGCGGCATTAGCTTGCAAGGATGACAGTTCATTTGGCCGTCAGCAGACAACTGAGAATTGAACTGCAGTGGAGTTGCGGGATGAGTTAATTCTTTTCTCAGCATCTTGCCTGGAAAAAGATGAGTTGGACAAAACTGCAGATGGAGGTTCAATACATCTGTTTTCTTTGCGCAAAGCAAAAAGTTCCTTGTGAGAGGCTCCAACTGGATCCAGAATGTTGTTATGAAAGAAGGCTTCCAGAAGCCTGGGTACTGGCCTTTCACGGATGCTGGGAGTATTTTTACTTGCCAGTTGAGAGCTCCGACGGATGAGAACGGCTCTCTCATCTCTGATGGCTTCCTCTGGTTCATGTTGCTGTCAGTCAAACTGTCCTGAATCTTCATCTTTGTAGACGGAACTTGAAATCACGAGCAGCAGGGTGAGCTGAAGCGTGATCGCAGATAGACCCGTCGTTTTCATGAGATTTGTTAACGAGCGGCTTGCAGAGAAAGCAGCGGGGGTCGGCAGGCTAGGGCAGCTTAACAAAGGTGCATCTATGGCTTTGCAAATAAATGCTTAGAGGGAAATCAGCTGAGCTCTGTCAGCTGAAGTGGGCTTGACTTGACATCGGCTGCTATCAGCTGGTACACTGGGATTGTGAGCTGAGCTTGTCTTCGTTGCTTGCCTGAACTAAAGCTATGCTTAATTTCTGTATATTTCTTTATATCCCATGTGCACTTTATCTCTCGTTTTACAATAAAGATTTAAGAGGAAAAACAGACTCTGATTATTCCAACACCACATGGATGCACCGATCACCCCTCCCTTCCCAAACGCGAACTTACTCGTTCTTCTTCTTCTTTTTTGTACGTATTCAATGTAGTGCCGAAGCATGTTCTGTAGAGCCATTTGTCCATTTGGGTTACTGTAGAAACATGGCGGCGCAACATGGCGGCCTCCATGTGAGAGGATCTATGGTGTATATAGATAGAAAAGGCTCATTATAAGGTAATAAAAACAGTTCATTCTGTACACCCCTGAAAACATAGTGATGTATATTATTATGCATTTCTGTCAATAGATCGTCCTATTACACACTGAACCTTTAAGACAAAGAACTACAGTCTGATTGGACATCTTCCAAAGAATAACAATTGTTATCCTATCATGGAGCCCTGCGATGGACTGGCGACCTGTCCAGGGTGTACCCTGCCTTTCGCCCAATGTCAGCTGGGATAGGCTCCAGCCCCCCTTGACCCTGTATGCAGGATAAGCAGTTGATGATGGATGGATGGATCCTATCATGGAAAGTCACACATAACATGAGCTGGAAATGCAGTGGTAACGCACTGTGACATTAACAAAAGCACATGTACAGAATCTGGAACATGGTATTCTTTATGGTCCCTAATTGGAACTTCACTGTATGCATTAGAAGCATGACTATGTCCAAAAACACATAGGCACAGACAGTTGTGCTCAGAGACTTTTCCATAGTCTAATAAATGTGGAGCGTGTAGGACCATGTCAGAAAGAGAATTTTATGGTAGTGATATCAGTTAGTATTTAAACTTTGTATTTAGAAGTTGCGATTAAATCTTTATAATTGTTTCCAAGATGAATTGCCCAAATTGCCCACAAATACCCAATGATCTTTGGTCCATGTGCACCTTTTTGCAATGTTAATTATCTTTAGAAGTATCTGTAAATTATGCAATATTTCGTGTGTGTGTGTGTGTGTGTGTGTGTCTTCAGGCTGTGAGGTGGAGATTCTGGGAGTCCGTCCATCATTCTGTGAGGAATATGTCTACAACCCATCAGAGAAAAACCTCACAGACTCGATAGAGAATGCTCTGAACGTTCTGAGGTAAAAACACAGTCCCCTGCATCTGCATGTATCATGTGATGTCCTCTGATCCATGGCTGACTTTAAAGGAGACCTATTATACTGCATTTCTAGTCATATCTTGTAGTTGTGTGACTCCCGTATGGCAGCTTTATACAGGCCGAACAGGAGGAAATCTGAAGTTTTTGCTCACAGGGATTTTTTTTTAATACTTTAACGTCATTGTTTTGAAGCTTTGACCATGTTTAACATGAACATCCAACATTGTAACATTGTAGATAAATCATTAAATATGGAAAAGCATACTAGAACTCCTTTAAGCCATTATCTCTGTAAAAAGCCTGTCACTGAGCTTTGAGTAGGTAAATTAAAAAACACCAACCAGCATAAAGTAGGGCTTTTATAACCACACATGTTAATTATCATTTGGAGCTGGGCTTCTCATTCAACCTCACTTCATATGTTTCGACAGGACGGTAATTTTTTGATCTAATGTCGTACCTGCTAGTGTTCTCAACGGGTTCGGGTCGAAATATATGCAAAATGACTCGGGTCGGGTCGGACCTCGGGCTTAATTTTTTCCACTCAGTAAAAAAAAAAAAACCAACAAAAAAAAGATTTATTAATCATTTCTGCTGTTCACCGTAAAGAAAGTCTGGCTGCTGCGCCTGCGTGCATTGCAACGTTTCATGTCGTACAGTCTATGGTCGTGCATCGCGGCCGCGGCTGTCCTAGTGTTCTCAACGGGTCGGGTCGGCGGGTTCGGGCCGTGTTCGGGCAGATAATTCATGTTGGAGTGTCGGGTTACATCGGGTCGGGCTTTAAAAGCCACGGGCCGGGTCGGGCCGGGTTGTAATTTTCAGGCCCGTTGAGAACTCTAGTCCACAGCTGTCCGTGTGCAACGTCTGCTCCAGAGTATATTTGAGCCTTTAGTTGTTTAATGTTGGGTTTAATTATTAGCTGGTTTTGATTGCTGAACTTATAATACTTTTCAGTTAGCAGTGTGTTCCGGTTTACAGTGTAGTATGAGTTTAATTGCATACAGCTGTGTGCATTAGGACTGATAGCACCCAGCTGATTTTGCTCTCCCATTTCACAAGACAATAGGTTGGTTTCAGTGGCCAGGTCAGAGAAACGCAGTCAGTTTATAGACGAAAGAGATGGTTATGGACTTCAGAGGCAACTGGCAGACCACTCCCCGCTTTGAATGCTTTGCAGCCAGATTTAGATATGGGCTGCACTATGCACATTATAAATGCTCCAGTCACACCATGTTCTTGCCACTGCTCTTTTTTTGTCTCTTCCTATGTCAGTTCCTGTTTTGTGTTGTATGGTGTCTTGTCTTGTAAGTTCACTATTGTAATTTGATTTTCAGCAGCGTATTTAGTAAGTAACATACAACACAATAATACAACTATTGAGATAATCAATAATCTGCCTAAATGTGTGTGTGTGCGTGCGTGTGTGTGTGTGTGTAGGTCAGGCCAAGCAGTCATGGCAGCAATATATTATGAGAAAATAGATGTGGAGGGCCATCACTTCGGTCCAGACTCTCATCAGGTCAGAGCAGCTGTGCAAAACCTGGACTTTGCCATGCAGGCACTCAACAGAAAAATCAAAGTTAGTGATATTATTGTTATTTCAATTACAGCTAGTACTGATTCTCCTGCCATGTAGTTTATTTTCATCCATCTATGTTGCTTGTGATGTTCTTTCAGGAGAAGAAAATGGTGAACCAGTTGAACATTATGCTATTTTCAGACCATGGCATGACAAAGATCCAGTGGATGAAGAAGGTAATAGAGCTGGACAATTATATCAACATGTTGGACATTGTCAAGATGATGGACAGAGGCCCTGTGGTCAATCTGTGGCCCAAAGATAACAAGTTCCAAGAGGTGAGACCAGAAAATGTGATTTTGCTCTGCCATGATGTTTTTTGTGATGAGGAGAGAAGGATTATAAAATGATTCATGGAGAAATTCATGGTGTTGAGATAAAGTAAGAAGAGTAAAGACAGCTTGAAAAAACATCTAGGTCCAGTTTGAGGAAGGCTTTAACTCTATGATTCCCTGTCCCTGTCCTTTCTCCTACTCAAATCTGATCTGATCAGCTAAACCAACCCCTATCATGTTATGTGTCTCTAGTACTTTTTTATTAAATAAGTGTCGCTGTGGAACTCGGCAGGAGTAAAAACAGTACAGGGTAGTGCTAGGGTGGGCTTTGCTCATGGCTAAGAAGGCAGTGACTGTTCAAATTCTTTTTACTGGATGGTCAGGGTGCCTGTGTGGGTGGTGGGGGGATTGTGTGAACTTGTGCCCTCCCACTGAAAGTCCTTGCTCGCAGCTAAAAAGAAGCAGCTGGTGACACGGTGTGAACCACAAATGTAGCAGTAAGTGAAGACAGGGACAAGAGGAACTGGCCATTCAAAAGCATTAGTAAAAGAGAAAAATACGTACAGTGCAAAATACATACAGGATTTTTAAAGTGACGTCTACTATTTGATGTTGTTTTTATCTTTTTACTCCAGCAAAATTGATTTGATTTGACTTGTTTTCGAATCCAGGTCGGGTGACTGCTCTTGTGCTTCCCTACAGTATTTATCACCTTGTAAAGTTTTTATGGTTGTTAAAATAGTTGCCTATGTACACATACAGCAGACACAGAGCAACATCAGCATTTATTTAGAGCCCCACGACTAATGAAAATCATTTGGCTCTTCCTCAATAGACCACTATCTTCACAAGTTACTCATTAACTCATTATGTTTTTGTTATGTAGGTGTTTTATAGATAAGGCTTGTTATTAGAATTATTTTATTATAACACTGTGTGTTTGTGTGTGTGTGTTATGCCAGGTGTATGCTGCATTGTCCCAGGTCCCCAACATGCGTGTCTATGCCAGACAGGAGATCCCTGAACGTTTCCATTTCAAAGGAGGGAAGTTTGTCTCCCCCCTGACGCTGGTGGCTGAGCCAGGCTGGTTTATTGCTGAGGTAACAGAAAATATTTCACTTGTTCAAACTTTTGTTGGTGTTCAAACTTTTATGATTTGGAGCACCTCAGGGACTGTACTATATTACATGTGGATTGGTATTATTGCAACCGTCAAAAATCCATAAATTCAAAAAACTACTTTGTTCTATCTTTGTTAAAATCTCTGTTTGTGTGTGTGTGTGTGTGTGTGTGTGTTCATTCCAGAACAAGGCAAAACTCCCTTATTGGAGAAATGACTCTGGGGAGCCCTCAGCCTGGCAAAATGGCTGGCATGGTTATGACAACGAGTTCCTCGACATGAGAGGCTTTTTCATGGCGACAGGACCTGGTAACAACCAAATCATATTTTAATAGTAAAATATGGGCATTTTTTAGGCCTGTAGATCTATCAAGCAAGTCTGGTTCGGGATCTCATATGTCCTTAAAGGAGACCTATTATACTATTATTATACTCTACAATGTTACAATGTTGGACGTTCATGTAAACATCGTCAAAGCTTCAAATAATGAGGTTAAAGTATTTAAAAGAACCTCAGGTTTCCACGATCCTGTTCTGAAGACTCTGTTTTGAACTTTAAGGAAGAGCCTTAAAGAGACAAGAGCATCAACAGCTTTTTTTCAGTAAGAGGCTGAAATGAAGGCCTACATGAAGAGTCAGTATAAGGTGGAAACATTTTATTGAACTTTGAATCATGTAAATCAGCCATACAGGAGTCACAGAACTACAATATAGGACTGGAAATGCATTATAATAGGTCTCCTTTAAGCAACCATATGGGACCAAGAACCCAAGCTGGGCTGTGTCCTGTTTTGTTTTTTGTTTTTTTGTGTGTTTTTTTAAGGCAGACAGACAGTGTAAACTGTGTAGGAGAAATGACATAGGCTATTGTTTCTCTGACCATGTGGTTAGTTTGCAGTGAAGTTAAATATAGTAAATTATCTAAGTCTAATTACGTTTACTGCATTTCATCCAGACTTCAAGCGGAACGTTCGGGCAGCTCCAATTCGAGCAGTGGACATCTATAACGTGATGTGCTGGACATTAGGAGTGGAACCTTTGCCCAATAATGGGTCCTGGTCTCGGGTAGAGTACCTCTTGAATGGCTCTGATGGTCCATCCCAGCCTACAAGCCTCTGGACTTCCTGTATGGGTTTGTTAGGAATGCTGCTGGCACTATGGGACACAAACATTTAGCAGTTCAGTGTTTATGGCCTGTGTAGCTAGAAATGATCTGCCAGAAAGTGATAGAACAATAAACCATGTAAAGGTTAATGCATCAAAAAGGAAGGGAAAATAAATGAAACAGGTTGGAAAATGTGACCTTGAAATGGTTAGAGCACTCTTAAGGACTATGAACTTGAAGCCTCAAAGGCCTGGAGAGTACTAACTTCCTGTACAGACTGGAATAAAAATTAGGGATGTCCTGATCAGGTTTTTTTGCCAGGTTTTTAGTCATTTGATTTTGAGTATCTACCGATACCGAGTCGCGATCCGATACTTAAAAAAAGAATAAAGAAGAGCGAAAAAACAGATCCAGGATGTTCCTTATTTTTTTATCTAATTCGCCTTATTTTAACATTCAGCAACTCTGTTAACAAACAGAGCACTTCTGTGAGGTAGCTTGAACAATCAAGTAATAAATAACAGAAATTCTTCACTTTTGGACTTTAGTGCAACAGTAAATATAAAAAAGATAAAAACAAATAGCACCTCAACTTAAAATACCCGGCAGGCATGTAAACAAATACAAAAATAAAAGAGCCACAGTGTTTGCAAAGCACATCTACATATACATATATATACATTTATATCCCCGTCCTGATCGGGAGGTTAACGTACGATTCCGATTGAGTCTGAAACAACGTGATCGGGTCAGAGTTCCGATCTCGTGATCAGATCTGGACATCCCTAATAAAGATAATCCAACATGCCCATAATACCTTAGACTACCAATAACTGCCATTCTGTACCCTTAAGAGTTTCTCTTTCTTCTCCAGCTCTCCATATCTGATCAAAATGTGTTGATGTCAAAGGTGATACATACATTAAATGTCCAGCAAAAATCTAACAAGTTGTTCATTTTGACATTTGTCTGAGCATGTTCACTCTTTTTGTTCATTTCACGTTTTAGTATCTCATTACATCTAGTACATTTAGTATCTCAGGTTTGTATTTTTTACTTAGACCTAACAGCATTAGTGATTTATGGGTATTTGTTACCTTCAAGCTGTTGTACGTAAACCTCTTCTCTCCAATTTCTTGTAATTTTTGTTCCAAGATCTAAACTTCTCCAGAAAACAGTGGTGAATAAAAACAAGAAAATGCATATACAAATCAGAGCTAATCATTGTGGAAGAGATAGACTTCATACAGGAAAGGATACTGATGTTGCCTTGTTTTGATATTTGTAACAGCTAGAATAGGTTTAAAGGGGAATGATGAAAGCTATACTTTGAATACCAAAATTAAGTTGGTAAAGTACAAATACATGTAGGAGATGTCTTGAAACTCTAATATTTTTAGACACATTTATTCCAGCTTGGCCTCTTTTAAAATGCTGTGAAAACAGTCTGCAAGGCAGATTAGTTTTGATCTGGTTTTTAATTCAGCGATTTATGTCTTTGTGCATGATCTGTAAGACCCTGTATGATATATATTTTGTAAAAAGGGTCCCATAAATAAATTTGCTTTGATTTGGAAAACATGATTATGTGTGTACATCAGGATTTTATCAATGTGCTGAACAACTTGTTTTGATGTACCAAACTCTTTTTGCTATCCGCTATTTCAGTCACAGACAGCAAATGGTTATACAGTTAGATTTGGCAGAAATATTCTGCTGTTTGAGGGAGGCGTAGAGTCCAATAATGTAATCTATTCCCAAAAATGTAATAAGAATCTCTTCTTTATCAATGTAATAAAACTTGATAATGTAATAAATTCCCAATAAGGAAATAAATGTCTAAACCAATAATGTAATAAATCATTACATTAGTGGGTTATCCTTATTTTTGCAGAACCCAGTAATGTAAGAATTTCCAAATATTATAATAACTTGAATATTGTTGTATTAGCATGCCATTAATAATGTGTTCATCTTTGGGGAATGCATTGTTTTTGCAATTAAGTATTTTCAAATAGGTGATGCTATAATCATGTCTAATAATATAGTGTTTTTTATTTGTAAATATTACACACTAAACCTCTCACCATTCCAATAAAATGAAATAATACAAACTAAATACCTCTAGAAATCAGAGTATTGTGTATTGTTCTTGAATTTGTTGTAAGGATTTCAGAGATTTGTCTACAAATCTAACCCTTTGTCTAACCCTAGGTGACATATCTAAGGTAAGACCACACAGAACAGTTATGTTTTTAAGTGGTTTTGGGATGTTGGTGAGAGTGGCTCTGAAATAATGTTTTCACACCCAAGTTATGTTAGAATGTAATATTCTCTAATATTATATATGCCCTGAACTTTCCTTATATCACTGGGGAGAGTAGTTAAGTATGGTATTACTTAACTAGAAAGTCTTGACTATTAAGCTGTTACATGTAACTTTTATTCGCACAAACCTGAAGAGGTAATAACTACTTAAAAGAAGAAAGTAGGAATTAACTGAACAAATTAAACAAATAGATTTATAGTTGCAAATTTTACAATCCCTGTAACATCAAGGAGTCAGATTCTGTGGCATGTTATACCTCATTTGTTCATCGGAGGGCGCTGTGGCTCCGTGGAGAGAATTTGGAATATAGACACGATCACTTTACCAATTCAATTTACCAACCAATTCCTATACCACAGCTAGGAAAAATAGATCTGATGAGACAGGGTGATATTCTGTACAATATTCTTTAAACAGCTATCACATTTGCAAGTTGGTTAAAATAGATAGAGAACCTGGGCTGGTTCCTTCAAAGCCAAACTGCTTGTAGAGTTTATGACCAAGTCTGACCGGCCTTATCATTTTGACACTCTGGTGTGAGGAGAGAATAAAAGCTCTTTGATTTGTGTGTGTGTAGGTGTGTGTGTGTGTGTGTGTGTGTGTGTGTGTGTGTGTGTGTGTGTGGAGATCCATTTTGGAGGACTCAGTTTATGGCCTCTGACCATTCAGAGGTCCTGATAAACCCTGTCCTGATCACTTTGCACACAGCACTCAGGAGAAAACAGAGCCTTTGATCTGACAGACCTTTTTAACCCCTCCTGTTTTGGGTTCAGGGTTGGAGGCTTGTTTGTCAGGCAGTCTGCTCTGCGGGTGATAACTCCCCTTTTGTGAATGAACAGAGGAAATCTGTACTGCTACACAGTACTGAAGTGAACATACCGTTTTGTTAGTTGAGAACAGATTTTATTCAGTGAATATGCTGCATTAAGACAACGGATGATGCATTCTTTCCATTTGAACATTTATAGAAGTGCATTTCAGTTAATTCTTATGTAAATAAATGTGTATTAAATAACATTTCCACCATGTGGTATGTAAAACTATATAAAATAAATGCACTGATCTGCCGAAACATCAGATTTAAGTTATGAAAGATTTTTGTTATGAAAGATCTGTTTTTGTTATGTTTTGTTTTGTTTCACCTACACTCTGCTTAACTGAGAATGTAGAGGAAGACATCATATGGAGATACAAGACTATTAAAAATACTATTTTGCACTGTGTAATATCCACAAATAAAAAAAATAGAAAAGTACTTTGTTAGTAGATGTGATTATTTTAATTATTGTCTATATAAAAATATTGACTTGCAAGAACAGTGCATTCCCAAAATGTTAACATATTATTAGTAGCATGTTATTACAACACTGGCCAAGTAGTCTAATAAGTACAGAGTTTATAGCATTATTGGTTAAGACATTTTATTACACTATCGGGAAATTATTGCATTATCAAGTTTTATTACATTTTTTATGGTGTAAAGAGTATATTTTTATTACAGTATTATGTTCTACAGCAGGTCTCAATAAAACTGTGCAGCAACAATGATTCTGCAGGGGAAACGTGGTGTTTATAACATTAACCAGGTGCCTTGATAAAACATTATATGAACAACATCATAAAAGTCACGGCCGACTTACATAAAATGAGTAAAATAAAGAAAGAAATGTCCAAACATTTGAGATGATGAATGTATGAATGTCACTTAAGCCCAGTTTTGACTGGGAATGCCATGCTAGGTTATTATTGTTAACGAATAATAGGTGTGAAAAAAACATTTTTGTTATCTAAGAAAATAATAAAAAACTTGGCTTAACAAAAACTGATAACTAACTGAAACTGTATTGTGTGTTTGCAAAACTAACTAAAATAAAGTAAAATGATAGCGTACATGTCTGTAGTTTTTGTATTTCTGTTTATTTGAGTGGGCCTTCATAAGCCTAGTTCTCCTTCGAGGGAACTCGAACTGCGTCGGTTACGACACTATGGGAACGCCTCTAGGCATAGCAGGTCTGAATGTGAATGAAATCACTCCAATCCTATTGGTTTGTTGCTAGAACGGTAGGGTGTGACGGAATAACCGGAGGAGTATAAAGCACACCTGTACACACTCATCATTAGCTTTTTTCTATTCAGCAGGCGCTCTGTATGTAGTTTGAAGAAAGCTCCAGTCCTACAAGCAGTGTGTCTTACCTGAAGAAGTCTACAAGCATGTCCGGCAACCAGAGGTACAGAAGATGTGTTTTTCCTTGCCCTCGGTACATCACGGATGGAGATTCTCATGAGATGTGTCTCATGTTTGGGGATGGAGCACGCCCGGGCAGCTCTCGAGGGGGCTGCCTGCGGCCATTGCGAAGCCCTTTCCAT
>JAPMOB010215457.1:0-10804 GCA_029875015.1 Lepomis gibbosus | reverse complement strand
GCACCGTTTTTTTCAAAGACCTCAGCAGTTTTACTAAAGGAAGTTGTCGATGCCTCATCTCATTTGAGTAAAAGTTGAACTTTCAGGCTTTGCTCTTTAAAAGTCCTTCTTGCCCCCCCCCCCAAATCCTGCCTCCATTCCCCTTGGCTTTCTAACTGGATGGAATTACGTAAGTTGTTGGTCTGAACCCTTGGCAGCGTCCTGGGATTTTTATTAACTGGGCTGTATATTATTTTTATACCCTCTGGTGCTGCCAGTGATTCCCTGTCATCCCAACACCCTCTGCCAAGGTGAACATGGCAGAAGGTCACAGGATGCCAACACATAAACACTTGGAACACATACACACACATATAGTGCAAAATAATGCACTCTTTCACTCATACATGTAAACTCACTATAGTGTGTGTTCCCATCGTCACTGATTTTCACATTTTAGCTGTATGAGAGTTCAGATTCTGCAATTAACACAGATCAAAGATGATAAGAAGATGAAAATTAGTTCTTAGACTGAATTTCCTCTTTGGCAGATTTCGAAAGAGACAGATGCTTGACTAAACTGAAGAGTGGCATCCATCCATCCATCCATCCATCGTCAACCTCTTATCCTGCATAGGAGCTGGAGCCAATCCCAGCTGACATTGGGCGAAAGGCGGGGTACACCCTCGACAGGTCGCCAGTCCATCGCAGGGAAAATATAGACTCACACTCCCATCCACACCTGAAGACAATTTTAGAGACACCAATTAACCTAGCCTGCATGTCTTTGGATGGTGGGAGGAAACTGGAGCACCCGGTGAGAACCCACGCGGAGACGGGGAGAACATTCAAACTCCGCACAGAAAGGCCACGACCTTCTTGCTATGAGGTGACAGTGCTGACCACTGCACCACCGCCCCCTGAGAGTAGCAATGAAAACATATTCTTGCATGTATGTTTGACACTTCCTCCTGTCTAAATGACAAAATTGTCATTGTCAGTTGTCCCAAAACATCTACAAGAAAAAGTTTATGCAGAAATTGGTCAGAAATTGTGATCGGAGCTTTATCTAGGTCACAACAATAGGCAAACACAGTCTGATTATATCTTTTCATGTTTTTATTGGACACAGTGTGTAAACATTCACAGTGCAGGGTGTAAAATGTATGTGAAGCCTTGTATTTAATAACTGGTTGACCCTCCTTTGGCAGCAATAACTTAAACCAAACATTTCCTGTAGTTAGAGATCAGACATGAATAATGGTCAGTTGGAATTTAATTCCTCTTTATAAAATGGTTTCAGTTCAGCAATATTCTTGGGATGTCTTCTGCTGAAGCCGTTCTGTTCTTTGGTTTGTTGTCTTGTTGCATCACCCATCTTCTATTGAGCTTCAATTGGCGGACAGATGGTGTTAACATTGTCCTGCAAAATTTCTTGATAAACTTTCATTCTTCCGGCGACGATAGCAACCCTTCCAGGCCCTGAGACAGCAAAGCTGCCCTAAACCATTACTCCCCCTCCACCATACTTTGCAGTTGGGGATGAGGTTTTGATGTTGGTGTGCTGCCTGTTTTCCTACGCACATAGGGTTGTGTTTCCTTCCAAACAACTCAACTTTGGATTAATTTGTTCACAGAATATTTTTTCCAGTGGTGCTTTGGAACATCCAGGTGCTCTTTTGCAAACTTCAGTGTAGCAATGTTTTTTAGACAGCAGCGGCTTCGTCTGTGGTGTCCTCCCATGAACTCCATTCTTGTTTAGGGTTTTACGCGTCATAGTCATCATCACATCATGTTACCACGTTTCAAAATTAGGGCTGTTCTTTACCTTATTGAGAATTCTGCGTTGTGCTCTTGCAGTCATCTTTGCAGGATGGCCGCTCCTTTCCAGCTTAATGCAAGTCAACAAATCTTTTCTTTACTGGTTTTTCTGAAAGCTCTTTTGGAATAAAAGAATTTTGCAGCTGAGTTGCAGAGAGCCTCCAGCTGCAGTAGGCATGTGGATGAGCCTATGCGTAAAACATGAGTATTGAACTTCCTGCCTTTTGATAGCCCCCACATCCAGCCAGGGGGATCGACCACTGACTGTCCAGAAAGCTGCTTCCACTGGTAGCACAATGCATATTAGGTCTTCTGGTTAGGGAGCGGGGCGCTGGAGCGTACAGGGCAAGGGAGAGGAGGTTGCGGGAGTGACCTGGTACGCTGCGGCTGGTCGGTGATCATTCTCTCTTGTTGGATGAAGCCCCACGCAGACCACAGCTGTTGAAAACAGGCGCAGGGGTACAGCAGCCAGTTTAAAAAAAAAATAGAGATACAACACCGGTCATAGATAGAACAAAATGCAGCTGCTTTATTTTTCCGTTTTGGTTTAAAAACAGAAAAACAAAGAGATTTTTGTTTTTTGTATTGTGTATATCTGTTTTTCCGTTTTGGTTTAAAAACAGAAAAACAACTTGTTTTTTGGTTTTGATACTAAATAACCAAAGAACGAACCATACACGGATTCATATTCATGGTTTTCTCTTTAACAGCGCTTTTAAATTCTATCCAAAGCTACGAGAAGCTATTTCTCAACCATCTGTCTCTAAAACATGCAGTCTATGATACAGTGACCCGCTGTTGAATGTTGAATCTAGTCAGGGTGTCCGTGGGGTCCTAAAAAGTCTTAAAAGGTAATAAATCAATTTTGTGAAAATTAGGGCCATTAAAAAGTATTAAAAAGTCTTAATCGCTATTTACCAAGGTATTAAATTTTGAAGATATTTTTTTCAATGTGAAAATCCTGTTTGTCCAAATGTTTGTTTTCTAAAAGTGTAGGTGAACGTATTTATTTATAATGCATAGCCAAAAATACTAGACAGGCAGTGAGTAGTGACTGTGTGATTCCTTTCTGTAACGTCAGGCACAGGGATCTACCGAGCGGTAGATTTCATTCTTAAAGGCTCCAAAAAATAGATCCGTGCGACCTGGAAAATGATTTACAAGTACAACCGACCGTAATCTCCCACCCCGCCGGACCTGCAATGTTAATCATCCAAAACATAGTCGAAGTGGCAATCAGTAGTAACGGGATTAACCCGGTTGGTCGGTCGCTCTGTGGCCCCTTGAACAGCCCCGTTCCTGAAAAACAAGAGCGAGATGCGCCACCAGCAGCGGAATAAGTAAGACCAAAGACAACAACTTGGCTAACGTTAGCTGGCTATTTAGCTAAATCGGTGCCTTTTATTGAAACAAATTCAGCTTTTCATAAAGCCGATGCTCTCGTTAATGTCACTTTGTGAACAAATCAATCACAGCCTGGATGGAGCTGGATTAAAAAAATGCTTGATGTGCTGCAACAAATTTCATAAATGGTGAACTCTTTGTTCTGAATAAACAGTTCTGATTATTGACGAGTTAGTAGCCTAAAATCAAGATTGGAGACTATCGTGTAGCCTCCAGAATTTTTCTAGCACAGTAAGTTAATGAATAAAAAACAACCCCAAACTGGAACAGCTGTAATTTGAATTAATATTATAGCCTACTAGTGGTAAGTTATATTCTATTATATGAAATTATATTAAATATAGTAACATAATGAATATATTAATAACTTTTTGATATTTGCTGTAATGTTGCATACATAAATGTCATAGCTTATGTAAGATAGTTGCTTTTCGCAGGAAATCTGACCAGACCTTCACATAGAAAACTGTTGGCTTATACAGGTTGTTATAGGCAACTGAGAAATTTGGTGAATGCCTCAATTTTTAGGTGGCGTTACAACCTGATGACATATAGGCAATAAATATATTATAAATATATTTAAATTCCTTTTAAAAACTCAAAAATGTCCATTTTAAAGGTGTGTGGCTGATTTAATCGGTTACAGCTCAAAATGGCGTGGCAGTCTTAAAATATGTTGAAAAAGTCTTTAAAAGGTCTTAAAAAGGTATTGAATTTTACTGCAGCATTCGTGTATATACCCTGTCTAATACTACATGACTGTCTACAACAAATACTTGTAACTATAACTAGAGTTTCACATTTGAAAGAGGTGCTAGAGAACTTTGTCTAGCAGGAAGCCATGTTAGATTCTTGTTCAGCTCACGTTTATTTACGTCTTGTTTGATCATTTCTGACACACTGACTGTAACCAAATACAAACGGCTTGTAAATATATTTTAGAATACGTTAATTAAGCAATAGCTCACGACAGGACGTGGTATACGCTCATTATATCACAGTTAAAGGGCGTTGGCAACTCCTTTAACTGTGATATAATGAGCGTACCACGGCCTGAAGTCAGCTATTGCTTTTATAAAACAGTTAAGTATGGCAAAAATAAAGTAGGCTAACAGACGCACTACAATTTGACTTTATTTCATCAACAAACATTTCTTTATGAATACAAAAAGTAGTCCCACCAGACTGCCAGTAGGCTAAATAGTAAATGACAGTTGCTAAGTAACATACATCAAAGGCTAGAATTATTAGAGCTTTAGTTAATTATATCTATTTGCATGTTGCCGTTTGTTGTGCAGCCACTAAAAACAGTGTCAGGAGATTGACTTTGGTAACTTGAACTTATGATAAAAACTGCAGCCAGCAGGGCATAAAATAATAACACTTTAATATTATATCAACCAGAAAGTGCGGAATTGCATCTCTCCTTGAGCAATAGTCTTTTGAGCAGGCTATTGAAACTCAAATTTTGTTGAAATATCGCATACATCTGGGGGAAGTGGTGGACTGCTGTGTGTGTGTGTGTGTGTGTGAGAGAGAGAGGGAAATGTTGAATCACAAGCAATTATTTATCTCTGTCTCTCTCTCACTCTCTCACTCATTATTTATTTATTTTATTTATTTATCCCCGGCTTATTTATCAGATCACATTTTAAAACCAGGTGTAAATGGGGCGTGAGACCCCCACGAAGCTCAGATTATAACTCGAACCCTGTTCGTCGTGGATTGATACGGATCTGTGAGTTCGACGTCATACCCGTTGTATACACTCATTATATCACTACTATGAATAATCAGATTGTTTGATTTGACCTACCCATTTTATAAACTCTATAGTTTAACTGCTCATTACGGTGTTAGTGCTCACATTTATAAGTGATGATGTGACCGACCCGTCCCGTCTACTGGGGGCCTCAAATATATAAACAAAATAATGAAAGTGAATTTAGGTTGAATCCTGCTGGGGAACAGGCTGCACCAGACAACAAATGAGGCTCAGACCAGTACTTATGGTTTTAACCAAATAATACCATGTTTATTAAGAATAAAGCAGTTAAAAGTGATTTATTTTTATAAAAAAAAGCTCTAAAATATCTATAAACACATCAGTAAGGGTTAAGCGCCAGGCCAATCCATTAAAGTCCTCATAGTCAGTGTCCTTGGATCAGAGCCTTCAGTCTGACGGCTCTCCGTCCGTTGTCCATTTCTTCTCAATGTTCACTCCTCTTTGCGGGGTTCAACAGTCGCCAGCAGCACCCTACAGAATACTCACGGTAGTTACAGAGCTACACACTCTCCAAAATAGTTCTTCTTGAAATAAAACTATAAAACTAATATAGAAACTATACATGCAAGAAAACAACTTAATTACACAAGATTATTAACAAAATATAAACATAAATCAAAATCCAAACCACACACGAATAACGTTACACAAGCAAAAACTACTGGCTGTTCCAACTGTGGCTATGATTTAAGACAGGACTGGGGACTTTCTGGCGGCAAAGTACTATGAGTACAGTCTATGGTTAAAACACAAATGAATAAGGCAACAGCTTGTCCACTAGGCACACAATAAACGACGGGTAGCCAACGAAAAAAGGCGTGGGAGAGTTACTTAATGAGAAGGAGGGGGAAAGAATTTCTACCCCTATTCGTGTCTCCTATTGCGTCCTCCCCCACGCAACTCCCCAATGGCCGCTTCTCACATCCGCTATGCCACAACGTCTTCTTTGTAGCTGCCGGCTGCTGCATCTACCCAAAAAGTTGCGCTCTTCAGTAGTGTGGTTGACCCTCTCCACCGAAGTCCATTCTCAGCTTCTGTCTGTTCTCCGTCTACGGTCGTCTGCGGCGATTACCTTCATCCTACCTCTGGCTACGCTGTCATTTCCTCTCCCTAATTCTTCTGTCCCCCAAGGCCGCGACGCCGTCCTCGCTGTATCAGCCCAAGCTGCTGCCCTGAGGTTTCGGCTTGTCAGCAGCGCGGGCAGCTTCTTGTACACCATCTCGTCTCCTCCCCAGTTCTCCCGTTTCCCCTTTTCTCGCCCTTCCATCCTCTGTCCTCCTGCAACTCTCTTCACTGCGCCGCCTTCTACTTGTCTCTGTCAACTTTTAAAAGAACACCTGGATTGGTGATGGTAATGCACAGCAACACGAAGGAGGTTAACCCTGTCTGCTAGTGCACAGCTGTAGGGTTAAGCAGTCGACATGCAAATAATCATTAACTTAGGTTTAGGCACACTCGGTGATGGTTGTGGTAAGGGTAATTGGCTTCGATGGGCTGTCAAGAGTAACATAGTTAGCTAAATAGCTAGCTAGCCAGCTAGCTAGCTGGCAGTATCAAAGTAAACAAGGGTCCTACAAATGCAGTTCCAGTCCTAGGATTGCGGTCCTGAAATTGCAGCTACATGCGAAACGTTATGAATGCAGATGTTGATTTAAATGCAAGACTCACTTCTTCTACCACTAGAGATCGCGGCCTAACAAAAAACATAAATTAGGATCATAAGCTGCTGCATAATCAACCAATAGGGCAATTTTTCTGGTGAGGACATGCTGATATGTTTGTTGACTTAAGATTTTCTTTTAAAGCTGTAGATAGTTAATTATGAGACTGTGCGTGTATGTGTGAGTGTTTGTTGGTTTGGGGGGCAGGTGTTTCAGTTTATTCCAGGAAAGCTAATGGAGAGCCTGGTGTGGACAGTGTGTATTTATAGCCAGTGACTCTCCAGCAGTATGAAGCCTGAGTTTGGTGTGGAAATACACTCAGACACCTGGAAACCCAACAGTGACCCCACTGGAGAACCAATCAGGACACACACACACACACACACACACACACGAGTTATAAATATAATCTGCATGATGGATATGTTGAGCTTCTGGCTACGCTGCAGAGTACACAGCATCCTCCTCACTGTCAACATGCAGTATACACAGCAAACACATTCAAATATATATGTACGCATAACTATAACATAAAGTTGGGTAAACACAAATAGATTACTATTTCCAAGGGCAAGAATTATCTTTCTTTATTATACATCTGTTTTCAACGGCCAACAATTCCATGACAAGTAAATGACAAACTAAACCTTAAGCCTGTTAAAAGGGTGTCACAAAGGTTCCTTTATGGTTTCAATAGGCCAACAAGTTTAATCTGATTTATGGTAGAGTACCGCCCTCTTGTGTTTGAAAAAAGGAAAGACAATAGAATTATGAAATACTGTAACTTCTATCCTTGCACATGTGTGCATGCACAATGCAAAACAGGTATCCAACCCCAGTGTCTGCAGAGCTGGTCTGATGGTCAGGTTACCATACGCTGAGTGGATCATTAACATGAGGGATAACTGACGACCAGTAACAACCGGTTAAACTGAGATATACGCATGTGCACACACGCACACACGTGACGTAAGCACTGAGGAAACAGCAGCTATAGTAGCTCTGTAGAAAGGTAGAAAGAAGGGAACTTTCGCTTCTTTGCTATTTGTTAATCATTATGGTTTGTTATACTTAGTCACAGTTTAGTGCAGATTAGGATCAAAGCTGATTGTTCAGAGTTAAAATTCTTTAGATTGCTAAGCACTTATTGCAGATTTGTTTCTGACATAGATCATACACATTTTGACCAATGAATTTTTATGACTTTAAACCACATTTACATTCTGTGATGTCTCTGTGTAGCATTTACATGAAAAAGTGAGGATACAATGTGGCAATTAAGAATTCCAAAGCCCTCAGTATACCCTGAACAACATGAATGAATGACAGAGACAATATAGTTTGATTGAAAGAAAAACTATTATATAAATTTACTTTGGTTGATGGGTATTCCTCACATATCCATAGGACCTTTAGTAGGCTAGCGTCTAGCTAGCTAAACACCAACACTACCCCGATGCTCTGAACTGAGTTATCTAGCCAGGGAGCTGACTTACTTCAGCAGCAAGCAAAGCTTTCTGTCAGAAAACTCAACATGCTTACTTTCCACCACAGGTAACATGCTGTTCCAAAAAAGGATAAAAAGTGGTAGTTAGTTTTAAGTTGGATATTCAAAAAACATTGACTCAGGATCCAGCAGGGTCTTACTCACTCTCACACAGCGCTGGCAGTAGCAGGATGGTTTGTTCACCTCCGAGCACTTGCTCTTATCCCTCGATTAGGGGTCATAAATAAATTACAGTTGGAATGTCCAAAACATTTTTCCCAGTACCTGCTTGTTTACTTGCCCATATTAGTAAAAACTATGAAAAATGTATTAGCTTCCAAGTCATGTGACCCACGGATTCCAAACCAATGCGAATTGTTTTACTACCCTGTGTACAAATAATACACACTTCTAGTACAACTGCAGCTGTACTATAAATGATTTTTTATCACAGCATTAAGCACATTTCAAATAATCACTTTATTTGCATGACTGTGAAGATTCATCCGAGGGGCTTCTTTAGTTCTGACTGACTGACTTTATTCGTACAAGGGACATTCCCAGTTTCCTCTCTTTGCGCCTTTTCATATTCTGTGCTGTCCATTGCTACACACAGAGTATGGAACCACCGCCCACAGTCATCACACTGGACCTGTTGCAGTGAGAAAAAAAAATGTGTTGATTTATTTACATATTTTAGTTTAGTTTTAGGCACAGTGGCTGTCCACTAATCAGAAGATTAGTACACTCACAAGTAAACATATACATGAACCACTTTACCTTTGGTAAACTGACGAGGTAGCTAGGTAGGTAGTCATCATCTGGCCTGCTGGAAGTTGGAAAGTTTTAATCCAGAATCTGCATTGGCAGATTACGTCTCCCAGTGGGCTCTACATACCTTGTATTGAGGCATATCGTCTGGACATGAACTCTACTGGTTTCAGGTGTCTTTTCTTTAACAGGATGGAGTGTTTTACCAAACCAAACAAGAGCTTAACGACAAGTGGTATCCCAAGCAATAAAACACTCCACAATAGTAAGATCCCCATATAGTTTTTCAACAGCACTCCGATCATCCCCGTAAAGTGTTTTATGCCAACTGCATCATCTGACAGGATGTCACACTCTGCCAGGTCTGGTCTGACTTGAAAAACATGTGGAAAAGGTGATTTTCCAACAATACTGTTAGCAGTTTTCTCACTGGTTCTTTATTCTCCCTCAACATCCAATCACTTTCTTCCAGCTTCATGTCCTTGGTTTGCAAAACACACTTGTTGAGGTGTGTTTTGCTTTGTTTTACCAAATGAGTTTACTCATCTGCATTAAAAAGCAAACACACACGATAAAACACCTCAAGGGCTACCTTGTGCAGCTCAGAAAGTATACAAAAGTGAATGCTGCTCTTGTTTTTTACTAAATGCTGTGACACAGCCTTCATGAAATGGGCAGAGCACAAATGCAGCACAGTGAAGTTGGGAATCAGTTCAGTTTTTCCAGGCACTGTATCAAATGTTTTGGCAAGTAACACTGACATATTCTCCTTGGTAAAGGAAGCACACCTTCAATAAGAGCTATAATCCATCTCAAACTGTGCTATCCGTCTTTTTGTTCTCGAACTTTCTCATAACTTCTATGAGCCAATGTGAAATAGATGGAATGGCTGTTGGAGATCGGTTCCTTGCCCATGCCTGGTAAAACTTCTTTCTTTTGATCGGGGATTTTCCGGACCACACCATCTGCAGAATCAAGATAGAGGGTGATGGGTGCCGGTTTTCCGTGCTCAGCTAAAATCTTTATTTCAGTTTCTGTATCTATGTAAAGCAAAAGGAAAATAGCCTGTTGATGATGTATGACTGCTGCTCTCTTTGATTACTATTTGAGTCAGCATGAGTTCAAGCATTATGCCATTATGGAGCCTTGCCCTCTTCTGCACCTCAGAGGATATTTTCCTCAAAATGTGCTCGGTGAGGCTTCCAGCTATGATGTCTTCGACTGGTGTCTTCAGCATATAGTCATAAGCATTGCAGACAGCATCAGTTAGAGCTTTAGGAATCTTTCCTCTTGGCAAGTATTTTTCTGCTGTGTAACTAAGTCATCTCCTTAAAACACAACATTTTTGTATCTGTTGTTTTTGCCCCAATTTATCACGAGCTGAAGTCAAAGATCTAAGACTTTCTCTATGTACACCAAAGTGTTGCATTTATAATTTTGTTCAGTGTAAGTAAAGTTAGTAAACGTCAGACGAGCAGCTGAAGAGAGAGAGAGAAAGCCAGAGAAGACAAATAGACAGACAAAAGGAAAAAACACATTGGTTAGACATTCTGCACACACACTGTTTCATTGACACTTANNNTAGGGTGTCAACCATTTTATAGACAAGCCCTGTTGTTCTCTATGATTAGTTTAGAGCAAAAGACTTTTTATTCCTGCAGATTGAAGGGGGGTTTCACATCTGGGATTGGCGCTCTTTTGTTCAACCAAAAGCAACATAGGACAGTAAGAGACACCCTTCCTAATTGGGTGACGAAGAAGTCAACCAAACGACCAATGGCTATGACCTAAGCCATTTGTAGGAAAAAGGACCCGGCCACATACCTGGAGGATATTAACAATTCATTTTGTGAGAATCAGGACTGTAAGCTGTGGATCCGGAAGGAGAAGCAACTT
>JAPMOB010215452.1:0-10922 GCA_029875015.1 Lepomis gibbosus | reverse complement strand
TCATGTTGTGAAATTCCACTCATATTCTCAATGTTGTTCCAGGTACTCTCAACAGGCTGATCAAGATTTACTTTATTCAAGTTCTTTGGAAGTGCAACATATATCACTTGGCAATGATTATTTCACAATAATGTAATGTTAATAAAAGTTAAGTTTGGTAATAATTAAAAAAAATGTTTTCAGACCAATGACAAGAATGCTTAAAAGTGATTGGCAGTCTGAAGCAAAGTGTAAATGAAGGTTTCATTTTAACTGCAAACACACATCTGCATTGAGAAGGCTGAGTTCATTTCACAGTGGAGATGGATAGGAGCTGCACCCACTGTAGCTTTGCTGTGGTCTGTCATGTCTGAAAAAAGTGCTGCCTGGAGGAGAGTTAATGGTTTCATATGAGGCTGTGCAAGTGTCACGTTACATCTTCTCACGCCTTTAGAAGAGATACATTTAGACAACAGGTTCAGTAAATACACCAAGTCTGTATTTACATTTCAAAAGTCATGATGAAGCTTTATAGCTCTCGCGGAACATGAGGCCTTTCTTGTGTGTGGCTCTGATGCAGAGAGCTGAAGGCCTTAATCATGTAGATCCCTCACTGATACAGACAGTGCTGTTTGTCAACAGAGTGCAAAGTGCAACAGTGGGCCTGTAGGGTTTGTCATGGAAATATGGTCTGGTCTTAGTTATGCAGCAGCGACAAATGTGAGTTGTGTGCTTAGTGGCTGTTGCTGATATTGTGAAAGTAAGTAGAAAAATTACACGTAGCTCAAGGCCAGGCCTCCTGTGGTTATGGCTCCTCTTATAGGCCGTCACAGACAGTACTGAAAACCTAGCTTCAATGAGGTATCGACTTTTGATACTTTAAGAGGTGCAGTTCCAGTTGTGTCCTGAGTTTTCTGTTTGCAGAACACTAAGTATTCAGCATTATATGTGATACACGCCTGTTTGTTTTTAGTTTGAAAAAGATTAAAAAGGACTATTTACAGTGACTCATGGCAGCTTTTTAGGTTCAAAACACAGATCTATACATGGGCAGGCAAGTAAAAATAAAACTGTGTAAATCAAGGTTTTATTTTATGTGTGCTTCTCTGATTAAGATCTATCATGTTGCTGCAAACAACTTGCATTGCAAAGACTGAGTATGTAATAGTAGAGATGGATGGGACTGCTATAGCTGTGCTGTGGCCTGTCAGGTCTTAAAAACGTGCAGACTGATGGAGACTAAATGCCCTCAGGCTGAGCAATTATCACACTTCTTCAGGCATATTTTCACAAGTTGGAAAGACACTGATGAAATGTGAACTGTGAATGGTAAACGGTTGGTGTAAGTCTGAAGTGTTAAGTGTGTCCTGTGAGGAGAGGTGTGGTGATACAGTCAGAATGATTTACCTCCACACACCTGCTCACTGAACATGCTATACAAATGCTATATGATATATTCTATCTTCACATTAAAAAGGTCTTTATTAAGTATTTTTGGTTCTGTGGGAACATGAAGTCCTTTGTTTTGTGTGGTTATGATGCAGAGAGCTGTTTCATGACTGAGGTCTCAACTACAGGAAGAGTTAAGTCATGATACAGAACTAACTCACACAGATAGTGCTCAAGTTTGCGGACGACACCGCCATCATCACAAAGATTTCAATCAACAATGAGACTTCTCATTGGGAAAAAACTGATTATCTTGCAGAGTGGTGCATTTAGAACAACCTACTGCTCAACCTCAGCAAAACCAAGGAGCTGATAAAAACAAGAAAGGAGGCTGAAGCGGAGGCTTACTGCTCGAAATTGGTTACTGATGCACAGTGGTGAAGCAAGCCATACTGTACACACATGGCGGCCTGCAAAAACTGCACCCTGGTCTTCTCACGTTTGGAGGAAAACATCCACCACCTGAATCCTGAGAGCCGGGAAAGGGACAAGCTGATTGATGGTTTCTGGTTGGTGGTCAGCTCAAGTACATCTCACATATTCAAAGCTCTTCTGCTCTGTCATCCCCCTCCATGGTCTTGCAGGCCACTATCTCCAAAGCTGCCTGCACCTTTCCATTGCTAACATTGACCGGTACATCGGGCCGGATGCCTGTGAAGAAGGTCCACTGGCTGAACATGAGACTGACTTGATGTTGACGAGCAGCTGCACTGCAGTGGATAACGTGGAGCTGAGAGTCATCTCATAAGCAGCACTGGGAGAAAAGCAGGCTCTAGTGGGTGCCAAACCCAAGGCCACAGCTTTTACCAGCACCCCCCACAGGGCGATCCTTCTGTCCCAACCTACATGGGCCGAAGTGTTGCGCGGCAGCAGGAGCTGCCCAGAGCTTGCAATATCAAAACCTCACCTAAAGCTGTTAAACCGCTACACCACTCTTTCTGATGAGGCTCCAGTCCCTTCATTGGAAACTTCAGTAGATCAACTACAACCGGAGCTGGAGGAAACTCCCTAAAACAGCCAAATCTTGCTACATCTTTAGATGTAGCAGGGAAGTCTTGCCAGCCTAGTCTAGTAAAAAGTAACGACCAACCCCTTGTATCGAGGCTGTGTCCAGAAGGATCAATGAAGGCTTCACAAAGTCGGACAATGCCCCCTGGTTGCGCAGGTCCTCTGTCACATCATTTCACCCACAGTTAGCAAAGTTTGTGTGTGCACACATTGGTCCCTGAGCTCTCTTCCACTAGTCCAGTCAGAGCCCAGTCTGTATCCCCCCAGCCACTTTTCCCTCCCTCAAGACTTATCATTGGTGATTCCATAACAAGAAATTTGCATTTCTTTAATGCCATCACCCTCTGTTTTACCGCTGCTATGGTTACTGACATCTTAAAAGATCTCCGGGTTTCACTGCCATCACTCCCATCCTCTGTTAAAAGAATAATACTCAAAGTTGGAGCAAATGAGGATGCTCTTAAGCAGTCTGAGTTGACCAAATTAGATTTTTACCTCCTTTTGAACTCCTTAAAGTAGTGCGGGAAGTCCATGTTCGTCTCAGGTCCCATTCCCTCAGTTGGCCGCAGTGTTGGTTTCCTGTGTCCATGACTTGTTACAAGTTGCCTGTAGGGCTAATGAAATGTGCTATATTGATAACTTTAATATCTTTTGGGAATGTCATTCTCTTTTTAAAAGGATGGACCTCACCCAAACAGACTGGGATCATAAATGCTAGTCGCAAACATACAGCATGACTATTTACATTCCACACGCAATGTCTTCCCCTCCCCCTTCCTGTTTTGCAACAAGCCACTGCCCTGAGTGCAAGCCCCCCCTACTGTTCTCTCATGAATCTGTCACCTTTACCAAATTTCATTCCTATTGAGACTGTGGTTACTGAAACAGCTGCTTTTTGAGTGAAACGCTCTGTTTTGCGCAGCAGATCAGACCCTTGCTTCCTGCGCCCCTTGGCCCAGGCTTCTGCTAGTGCTTGCCGAGGGCCTGCACCACTGTGGATAGCCCTAATAAATGCTCGGTCCATGCATTTACTTGGAGGAATGGCATATCACTGAACGGTGGTCCAGTGGACAGCACTGTGGCCTCACAGCAAGAAGGTCGCTGCCTTTCTGTGTGGAGTTTGCATGTTGTCCCAGCGTCTGCATAGGTTTCCTCCGGGTGCTCCGGTTTTCCCCACCATCAAAAACATGTTAATTATTCAGTCAGTGCAATTGACCGGGCATTGATAAAAAACCTAGAGTTGGACCCTGGACGTTGCACAGCAGCTGCCCATTGCTCCCCTGAGGGATGGGTTAAAGTACAGAGAACAAATTTCGCAACTTGTATGTGACAATAAAAGTTTCTTCTTCTTTGACAACTGTGTTTTGTTCGAGCTCTCCTTTACTTTGGACTATGTGCCCAGCTCCCGCATCATAAACAGCCTCTCAGCTGAAAAGTTTTCTGCAGCTTTTGACCAAGACGCTGTTCTGTCTGACCATACTGATATCAACAATCTTGTCCGCTCTTTTAATTTACGTTCCACTGCAGCCTTGGACTAAGTTACGCTGAATAAAACTTGTCCCCTCATCACACCCTTCCCCCTGGCTAAATGACGCCATTCTGTGTTTTAGGTGTAAATGTAGGAAGGCAGAGCGACTGTGGAAATCATTTTAAATACATTGCATTTTTAAATCAGACATTTAGCATACCTTCACACACATGATGTCACGGCCCTGTCCTGAGGTAGTTAATGTTTTGATTTTTTTTCTCTGTTTCTGGGTTTTGGTTCTTGATTCTGACGTTTTAGTTTTGTATCTGCATTTTAGTCCTGTCATCTGTTCTGTTGAGTTTAGTTCTCTGAGTTTACTTATTGATCAGTTCGGTATCTGTTATATAGCCTCTTCAGTCCTGTCTGTCTGTTGTCTTGTATCCAATCTTCTCGTTGTGTGTTTGCATTTTGATTTGGTCCTGTCTGTGTCTGTTGTTCTGTCTTCTGCTTGTTCTGTGTGGTTGTTCTGGTCTGGTCTGATCTGTCCAGTTATTGTTCAGTTCTTTGCCTGTCTGATATATTAGTTTCTGTACTATCTTGCTTGGGTTCTGTCTGTCTGCTAGGTGTCAATTTACGTTCTCTGCCAGTTTAGCAGTATTTAATCTGATTTTAATCATTCTGCTTTAGTCTGTTCTGTCCTCATTATTAAGTTTATTATTTATTTGCCTGTCTGTCCTGTTCTAGTTGGCCTCTGTGTTTTTGTTGTTTGATTCTTGGCCTGTTTGCAACCTGTTAGTCTCAGTCTGTTGTCCCTGGGTTTGTTTGTAGCCTATTTGTGTTGTTGGTTTTTCAGTCTGTGTTTCCTGTCATGTATCTTATGAATTTTAGTTCTGTCTTATTTAATGTCTGTGTTCAGGGTTCAGTAACCTATATCCTGTCTGTTACTCCAGAAGCCCTTTGCCTGCCTGTCTCTCTGTTTTTCCCTGCTATCTCTCTGCCTGCCTGTGTCTCGTTAGTCTCATGTCTCGTTAGTCTCATGTCTCTCACCTGTGTATGCTTGCCTGTTTCCCTCAATTTTGTCTGGTTATTGTAGCTTGTTGTTGCTCTGTCTCTTGTCATATGTAGTTTTGCTCTGTTCTGTGTCCTGTCCTGCTTGTCCTGGAATCCCTGTTGGATTATTTTTGTTGAATAACAATATTCTTTTGGATTATTCACCTTTCTTTCTTTGGACTCACTCAATCTACTTGTAAGTGTGCTCAATATTGGTTTTGCCTTTTAATAAATATCATAGAATTGAACCCACCAGCCTCGTGTCCTGCATTTGGGTCTAAAACCTCCAACCACTACACCAACCCTGACACATGAATAATATGATATTAAAGTTAAATTTTTCCCCATTTATGCATTTTATGTTTTACAAATCCTTCAGATTAAATGTTTCTTATTTTGTCTTAACAGAAGACAATATACAACTGTTCTGCTTGCCTTGATTTTATTCCACAGAGCTTGGAGTCAACAGGCCTTATAATTTTCACCTCAGCTGTGCTCAGACCAAACTCTACTGTCTCCTCCTGTCAGAAAAGTGACGTGTACTTCACTCACTCCTCCTCTGCTGCAGACCTCTATCAGTCATCCCTATCTTTACTGACTCCTCATCCATTAAACACCAATCATATTCTTTTGCTCTTTAACAAAGACAAACAAAATACGTGAGAAAGAGACTTTGGTTGGAAAGTATAATTATAATTGAAATAAAGTTAACAAAACAAATTTCCACATACAGAATGATCACAAAATCAGATTTTTGACAGTGATGGTAAGTCTTTTTTTAGTAGCAGTTTAACATGATAAGTCATCAGTTGTACTCTGATCTGCTGTTTCAAATGTTTCCTGAGTGGCACAATACACAACATGTGACTCAAGCTGGGCCCCATTTCAGAAAGCAGGTTCAACAAACTCTGAGTGTAAACCTGAACTCTGGGTTGAAAAACTCTGAGCAGTCAAACTCAGAGCTTTCAGTTTCAGAAAGGCCGATCAGAATAAGTTCAGTGAATGAATGATAAAGTGCTGGAATTCTCCTACAGCCTGTTATTCATTTTAAATAGTTACAGGTCTGTTTATTCAGCTGTAATCTGAATTACAATAACTGAGGATGAAAATATTAATTGAACAGATTAGACATAGTTTAGGCTCCTCATGGACGTGTGCTTGTAAAGTGACAGTCCGACTCAGTAGGTCTATGCCTATTTTTTTTGCAAAAAACAACAACAAAAGCCTATTTAACTGGGATTTTGATGTTTTTAAACAGGTAATTGCGTTCCAGTATATGCTTTGATATGGACAGTATGCATGAGGAAATGTCAGACAGCCGCTTCAGGCTCTGCAGGACGGGGAGGAGTCAGAGACAAACTCAGCGTTAGTTGAAGTAAACTTCCTCCCGAGGAGGTTAGGTTCACAGCATAAGTTGCCGGGGTTACAGACCTAGAGTTTATCTGATCTCGCTCTCTGAAAATCGAAAACCCAGAGTTTCTAACTCAGAGTTTTCTGAAACCGGCCTCTGGAGTATCAGAGAAACTCAGGAGGACATTCAACACCACATCCCTCTGTTTTTTAAACCCGAGAACACGCTAAAACAGACACTGGTACACCCCAAAGACCCAAAGACAAGAAAAGCATTCTAGTGTATGTGATCCAGTACAGTGAGGAACGCACAGAGCTGCATATTGGGGAAACTAAACAATTACTCCACACACGCATGGCTCAACACAAAAGTACTAACTCCTCAGGACAAGACTCAGCAGTTTACTTACACCTGAAAGACAAAGGGCCTGAAAGCAAGCATTTACACCCAGGTTGAGAAGCCGTCGCTTAACAAAGGAGGGGGTCTACACCACCACTTGTCCCCCACTTACAATGCTGCGGTCAAGAGTCGGTGCAAAAAGAGTTTATTCCAAAAGAGGACACATAAACCATCCCAGCAGGCTGGAGGACGAAGTCAACTCTATGGTCTGCAGACAGCCTTATAAACCCCTTTTGATGTGCCCCCCTTCTTTCTTTATGTTTCTTTTCTTCTGTTTTTCTGCTGTTCACACATGTTGTTTTACCACTTTTACCGGTTTTCCAGCTTTTATACATCCTTCCATATTGTTGACTTTCTATATTTTGTTATTTTACAGGATAAGATACTCAGCATTTACATTGAAAGTTATGAGTATATAATTCCACACACAGTTATATTTCTTAAAAATATTCTTCAGGAATAACAAGTGTTGTGCTGTGCCTACCATCGATGATTGGTTTCTTACAGTAATCTTGTTGTTATAGTAACTTTTTACTACTTTTCTTGTCACCATCTATGCATCCTTTGAAACTCACTCACTCTGCCAAGCTGAGTCAGCTAGTGCCCACGGGCAAGATCACTTGAAGTTCACACAGGCTCTAGCATCAGTGGTTACAAGTAGACAATCAAGCCCTTACTCACTGTAGTCTTGGTAATTAAACATGTAGTCTTAATATCAGTAGAGTGACACGTTGACAGTTTATCTGCCAACTCCAAAGGTGGATATCAGTAGACCCAATCATGCACTTGTCACAACAGATTTTGACCTCCTGCAGCCTCCCCTGCTGTCATAAATCCACAGTAGATAAGAGTTGAACAAGCTGTGCATAGTCTCAGTGTCTGCTGTCAATGCTCCTACTCAGGGATCTTAACTTTGTTACTACATTCATGATTACAGCACAGCACTTCTAAGTAGAAAATAAGACCCGTCTCGGTAATGTTCAAAGATTAAGAAGTAAGTAAGGATAATTAACAAACTAACAATTATTAATAAACTAACTAAAAATTATTAATTGATTAATGCTAATTAAGAATAATACAATGATTAAAAATGAAGCGTTAAGAAAGATTACTTACTGATAATGATTAAAGATTGATTAAAAATGATGAATTAAGAGTGATTAATGATTACTACTCAAAAATGATGACCTGCCATCTCCTCAGGCTATTTTCACCAAAAACCTCATTTTGTGGAATAAGCTGGTGTCTTTTGTGCTGTGTACTAACGACATTCCTACTCTGATGGACTATATTTATGTATATTTTGTAACCCAGTTTTCACTAATTCTGCTTCTACATTTGAACTTTTCTGGTGTTTCAGTGATGTCTTGCTGTGCTCATTCACTCTGCTCCGAGAGCACAAGTGCCTGCTTACACACACATGTGCTACTGTTACTGCCTCTGGGCAGTTAGACACAGAGACGACCACACACACACTCAGAGCTATAGACTTTCAGCGTTGTGATCTTAATTTTACTCTATAAAATAACTCTTTAAATGATGACAAGAGCTTTAGAGCTTTGACACTGTGATCCTAACTTTTACACTCTAAAATGAAATTAATGAATTAATGAAATGATGTCAATACAATTAATGACAACAATTTAGGCTGTAATTTTCTAGATAACTTGACCCATCAGAAGCTTCATTATTTTAATGTCAGTTTTGCTCAGACCACACTATGCTGTCGCTTCGTGTCAAACAAGTTATGTGTACCTCACTCACTCCTCCACTGCTGCAGACAGTGTTCTTTCTGGCTCCAGCTTCGTCAAACACCAATCATATTATTTAGATCAACATTAGAGAGACCGATTGACCAAGTAAGGTAGTGGCATACGTGGGAAAAACCAGCAGGTGAGAATTAACTTGCAGCACCAACAGAATGATTACACATCCTTTATGAAAATACAATTTATCACAAAAGTAGATATTTTGGGGGGATTTTGCCTTTAATGAGATAGTACAGGTAGAGAGGGACAGGAAATGTAGGGAGTGACATGCAGAAAATAGTCACCAGTCAGAATGGAACCCAGGCTGCTGCAACAAGGACTGAGCATTAGTACATGGGACACACACTCTTCCAACTGAACTAAACAGAACTCTACAAAAGCAGATATTTGCTGACCAAATGATGCTAACTCCAGCTCCAGTATGAGATACAGTTAGTTTAGCTTCTTGTGTCTATCTGCTGGCAGCATAAATAACACAAGTTTCCACTTCTCTCTCTGATGCAGGCCTCCTGTTCCTTATTGCGGTTGAATACAAAGTCAGTGCTGCGTCCTTCAGACCATCAGAGTCCAGATTCTGTTAATAAAAGTATCTCCAGTCACACATCTTAAACACTTTACTTCAGTAATTCCAGCAGCATTTACACCATAAAACAGAAGAATAATTTCTCCTTAATTTAACCTTTTTATTAATTTTATATCAAAACTGGATTCACCTCATTATGTTGTGGATTCTGTTCTTCATTATCGGCTAAAAACATAGTAACAAAAAATCTGGTCAGTTAATAGAAAGTGATATTTGAAAAACATTGCAGTTAATGCAGTGCAGTAACAGTACCTGTCTGAAGCTTACTGAATTTGACGGCCAAACCAGTGACAGCTACGATGATGAAAACAGTCACAGCACCCAGGATCACGCGCAGGATTTTTGTTCCATGAGGATTTTCTACAGGAGATATTATTAAATTAGACTCTGTACAGGACACTATCACTAGTGGTTTAAGATCTGACTAACATTTAAATGGAAAGACCTGACTTTGTTTGTTGGAAGTTGAAACAGCTCATCCATAAATGCCACAGTGAAAGATATTTTATCAAAAGAAGGCAGACTGTAAAATTTTCAATAAATGAATCTACTATTAATTGATATTATTTTTATGATATTACATCAAAGTCCTTACTCTGCCTTTGTCCTGTGTTTAATGGAGCACATAATGTATCTTTCCAAAAAAACACAGCAATCTTACCTTGAACCTTTAAATAAGTTGCACTGGCAATTACTGAGTTTCCATTTGAGTAAAATCCACAGAAATACAGTCCAGAGTCAGATGAGTCCACTTGTTTGATCTTGAGAAAGATGGTAGTGGTGTTGGACGTCATATTAAATTTGCTGTATTGAAATCCATCACAGAACGACACATTGGCATCAGCGCTGAGCATATAGGAGATGCAGCTGGCATTGGGTCTGTTGTCCAGTCTGAACCAGTTTATGTGAGAGGGAAAACTGGTGAAGTTGGAACACATCAGTGTGATTTCTTCACCAGGCTGAACCTCCACAGTGTGAAACTCAGAAACTGAGACAGAGACCCAACCTGAAAAAAACAACCAGTAATTTATTCATTAAACTTGTAAATCAACAGGACAATTAAAATTAATGATGTTATTAACAAATCTGTACATTTTAGCTCTGGCATATTACTATACTGAAGGAAAGCAAGCAATTGAAGAAATTGGTAGTTGTACTTACTGAAGGTGCAGAGTAAAGCTGTTACATAGATAAAGTTCCTCATTGTGCGTACAGTATGACTGCACCACTGCAATGTTTGTAACTGAACTGTGCTCCAGTAACAGTGTTCTCAACTTAAGAGGCGGAGTGTTCATTTGTTCATCCGCCTGCTCAGACTGACAATATAAAAACTTTCAGGAAAATGATTCAAGTTAAGAGGGAGAAAGGAGAAAGTTATTATCTTGATGACAGTTGAAAGTATTTCATCTCACAGTTCTTATTTTGACAAGCACCAAATTGGCCAATCAAAAGACAGTCCATATTAAAACCATCGTACCTTGGACCTCTGAATATGTAAACGACAATAAGCAGCTTGTAGCTTATGTAAAATCCACAGAAACACAGTCCAGAGTCAGAAAACTCCACTTGCTTTATTTTGAGACAAAAGTAGATGTAAATGTTGGATGTTTGCTTTCATTTTGAAATCCATCACAGAATGAAGCAGGCTCAAGAGGCTTGAACATAAGTGATACAACAGGGTTTGGATCTCTTGACCACTCTGAACCATATTATCTAAGTGGGAAAACTTGAAAAGTTGGAGCACAGCAGTGTGACCTCTTCACCAGACTGGACCTCCACAGTCTTAGACTCAGAAACTGAGACAGAGATCCAACCTGAAACAAACAACACAATTCATTTTGTTGAGAGAGCAACAAGAATGTAATC
>JAPMOB010215451.1:0-21924 GCA_029875015.1 Lepomis gibbosus | reverse complement strand
TCTCTTCCAACCACTGCAGAAACCTTAGCTCAGGTAGTAAAGCAGGGAAGCTATATTATGGTCAATGCCATTGACTTGGTAGTTCAGTTTGATGGCCAAAGGACTTTACTGATCAGAGTAGGCCAGAACCGTCAAAACAGAATCACGGGGATGTGTGGAAACTTCAACCGTGACCCTGCAGATGACAAAGTCTTGCCCAATGGCACATTGGCACACAATGATAATGACTTTGGACACAGCTGGAAGGCAAACACAAGCCAAGCAGGGTGAGCTGTTATGAAAAGAATTGTGGATGATTTTATGGATACTACAGCAGACAGTAATGGCAGTATGATTTGTCTGTTCTAGATGTGGATCCACCGATGATGAGAGTGGTAGTGGATTGGACAACTGTCCCTTTAGAGAAGAATACTCTGAGCTCTGTAGTGTCATCACCAACACCAGCGGTCCATTCAGGGCCTGTCACCTGCACTCTGACCCCCAGCCATTTTTCAGTTCCTGTGTCTATGATCTCTGCCACTACACTCCAGCCAATGGCATGCTGTGTTCTGCTGTCTCAGCCTATGAGAAAACCTGCTCTGTTTTGGGACTGAACATCCCTGAGTGGCGCTCAGCCTTGCAGTGTGGTATGTTCGCACTGGGCTAAGAATATAGTTGATTAAGAGAATATTCTTTGTATTTTGTTCTTTTGTTAGCTATAGATATCTTCTCTCTTACATATTTGGTTTCAGTTTTTTCACCCTTGTCTCATTCTTTCCTTGTTATTTCTTCAGTTGAGTCAGACCCCTGTGAACAGCTGGACTGCACAGAGTATGAGTGGTGTGGTGAGAAGGATGGTGTGTACGGTTGCTTCTGTGATGAGCACCACCATCGGCCCAACAATGAGAGCTACGGTGAGGTCAATCCTCTGAAAACACTGCTTTTTTGTCAGATCTCAGTGATAATAATGCTTCACATGAGCAACTGAAGACTGTTCATTACACATGTTCCCTTGCTTTTTCAGGCAACATTTGTACATAACAGCAAAAGAAACTGATCAAAAAGCTTGTTTTTTTGATTGTTGAAATACAATTTTGTTTTAATGAAACAAAGTTAAAATATGAGATGTGTTATGTTACAGATATTAGATCGGACTTGCTACGTTTGAATGTCAAACATGGTAACTGTACTCAACATCAGCAATGACGGCTGTCAGCCTGTTCAAATGATCTGCCTTATCACGGATATAACTGTGATAACTGTGACTACCAATAAGTTGTCAACTACAAATGTTCTTTTTTGAAAAATATTATGTTGTCTCTTATACATTTCTCTTTTATAGACTCGTCCATTACTTGTGTCAGTAGTACAGGCACCATGTCCCTGTCACGCTGCCAGCTGTTTGAAGCTGGCTTCCACTGGAGCGACCTCCACCTCCGAGATGACTCCTGCAATGGGACTCTCCAGGATGGACGACTGGTGTTCCATTTTAACAACAATGACCAGCTGTGTGGCACAGTTCTCAGGGTACAGTCCATAGTTTAAAGATCATTTTAGATGTAAACCATATAGCATCAAAAGACTTAAAGTCTTATTTCTTGGTTTACTCTCAAAGAGCAATGGGACCCATTTCATCTATGAGAACACCATCCAGGGTAACGTGGACCCACATGAGGGTCTCATTAGTCGTGAGAAGAGCATCCACCTGCACTTCTCCTGTGAATACCCTCTTGCCCAAGCCCTGTCTATGGATGTTGGGATCAACCCTTTAGAGAGGTGACAACCACAATGCCATCTCACTTGCATTGCTTTTATTAAGGATCTTTTGGTTACTTTAAGTCCTGGTGGCTAAACAAGATTATGTAGAATGTCTGCTGGTTAGTTGTTTTATTAGTTATTATATATTTGTAGTGTTATTCAGCTGGTCCTGAGCTACATATGAACTCAATACTGCATCATCATCATTTTTGGACACATACACTGGTAATTTGGTCAGGAATACTTTGAACCTCTGTCATCTGCCTCATGTAGAAAAGTGCTGATTGCCAGACCTTATTTATAGCTGACAGAATGCTACTACTTGGCATTTATCCTAAAACTGTACGACCCATCTTTATAGCGTTATTCGTAATACATTGCTTAGGAGTTAAAGTCCTTTTCAGTGAGGCATTTATAATGCATTATCCATTCCCCGTATTTTCGGCACTTATGTTTGTGAATATTTTACTCATTATAGATATAATTCTTTAACCTACAACAGAGTTGCTTCCTCGCACGTTTAATCACATTGCGTAATGTTTTTTTGTAGCATTGTGAACAAGAGGCTTCCATCAGGCCAGGGTCGTTATCATTTGAGGATGCTCCCCTACGAGGACGCTGACTTCCACTTCCCCCTGACCAGAAATGGGAACCTAGAAATGGAAATAGACCAGAGGCTGTACATCGAGGTGCTGACAGAAGGAGTCGATGAACGGCAGATCTCCACCGTTCTGAATTCATGCTGGGCAACACCTTTCAATAACGCCAGCTGCCCTGTCCGCTGGGATCTCATAACCACAGAGTAAAGGAGTCCCCTCACTGATTCTGGGCTTCTTTCAAATCTTATTCCTTATTAAAACTTACTTTAGTCTAAAGTCTGCGTGATTGTAACTTCTACAGCTTCCCCTGTCTTTCAGGTGTCCTAATCCAGAAGATGGTACAGTAGAGCTGGTTCAGAACGGCATCTCCACTGTGGCCCGATTCTCCTTCAGGATGTTCACCTTTACCAACTTTTCATCCATCTACCTGCACTGTCAGGTCCACCTGTGTCTTCTGAGACACAACAACTGTTCAGCTGTATGTACAACTTTATTTGTAAATTAGTAGTAACACTGGAATAATCATCCTGTATGATTTCTGCAGCTTCTCTGGGTAAAAGCTTTATATAAAAATGGGTAATGTTTTCTTGCAGCATTGCTACCCGGGTTACCACACAAGAGTGGCGAGGGATGTTTCCCATCATGACACTGCAGCAATCTCACTCGGACCACTAACCCTGAAATCAGATGAAACCTGGATGAAAACGAGCAGTGCTTCAGGCCGGTTGACCTCCGTGGTGACCCTGCTAGTCAGTTTGCTGTCTGCCAAAACTCTAACCTAAAGAGATCAATGATAGGCACATATACACAGTAAACAGATGAAATTATACATATTACACCACAACATATTAACCATTCACCAGTACATAGATATATGATTGATTGTTATTTTTCTCTGTTGTATTCCACTAAAAAAGTAGAATGAGATGCATTTTTGTGCAGGCCTGAAAAAGTTATGTTACAGTTTGTGGCAGTTTTTCTTTACAACACTAGAGGGCAGTATATGATCAAACACACTTTTGACTCTGTTTTCATGAAGGCTTTTCTGCTTACCTTTTGAATTTAGTAATGTTCATCAGTTGCATCCTCAGGGCTTTTGCGTTGATTTTTTTACTATTTTTAAAAAAAACTTTTTCACGAAAGATGAATATGATAAATGAAGTGATTTATGTGTCAAATTAAATATGAATCATATTGTCAACTAAAAATGTAGTCTGGGTTGTAGAACCCAAGGCCTCAGTTAAACAATTTAAAATAAAAATAAAAATTAAAATAGTATTAAAGTTTGGAGTTTCTTTTTGAAATTACATAGAAGCATCTACAAATACTAGAGCTAACACTACAACATGTTCTTTACAGGACACGTAAGTGTAACAATAACCACAATCCAAACCATTAATAAAGGATGGTTCTCATTTGACATGAAAGAAGCTGCCAGTGATACAAGAGGTCAGGTTTCCCTCTTTTGTGCTGAACCTCCTTTGTCGGGCTGAGTGTGGAGACTGACAGAGACGATATCTCCTGTGTCTTCTTGTTGGGGGTGAAATTTATCATTGTCACTCAGTGTGTCCTCAACAGTGTGGGATGAGACCCAGAGTAGACATAACAACACTTGCCCAACACCCGCAACATGTAATTTGTCATTGGTTATGGTACAGTACAAAGACTTAAAAGAGGGGCCAATACCACATGGCCAATACACAGGCTCTACAGTCCACTACTGACAGTTCAGGTAAGTTATGTGCAGATTACTTTACAGATCATGTTTCACATCTGTTGGCTTAAAGAAATAATGTAGGTGTAAAATCTTGTAAAGCAGTTATCATGGATAGTTACCTCTGTACCCAAAACCTATGTGTTCCTGATGGTGCTAAAGGTCATTGTGTTTCTCATGTAATAGCTTAGCTCCTCTGACAGTGTACCATTGGGAAGTTAATCCTGTGGATTATGTGGCATTTGCAGGCTTTCAAAGTCAATGTGTGAACATGAATGAGAGAACGGAATGGGAGACTCACTCATAAGAAATAACACCTAGTTCACACTGTAATTTATATCTGCAAGTCATTGTTTAGCAGACATCCTTAGTTGAGAGAAAACCTCACAAAAAATTAATTAAATGACTTTGCAGGAACCCACATGCCTGAGCTCAACAATGGATAACAAGGTGTAAAAGGGATTTTCTTTACTGGTAGGCTACACACAAATTATTGAAGGAAAAGGGACTCACTAAGAAGTCATGCTTAGTTAAAAGCTTTGCATCAAAGCAAAAAGTCTATAGGTATAGCCCTTGACTGGACCAGAGTGAGACTCTAAGCAATGGCAAGAAAAGTAGTTGCTGTAATTCTTTGGTCACAGCCATCTGTTCACACTTGTAATCAGGTTTGACAGAGGAAATAAGAGGATGCTCCTCATTCTATGATGATCATGTTCACAATGCATCCCTAATCACAGACTAGTTGGCTTGTGGACAAGTCAACTAGAAAAACCACTTGTCAACACTGTCAACTGTGAAGATTAGATTAGATTTGCATTTATTAATGTGCAAAACATTGATTCTCGTATGTTTACTTTTACAACAGGCCTATATCTTTCTTCAGCTTTGCAATACTGTAGTATTATCGCAATTGATGTTATTTCAGATATATGTTTGGATTTAGTCAAATCAAGTACATAACAAACCAAACATTTTGCTCAAGGGTCTTTAAAATCTTTATAGCATACAACACTCTCTGCACTTAGACCTTCAATTCAGAAAAAAAAGGCAAATTGCGCATTCTCTTTCCTTTCCCTTTTTGCTCTCTCTGCCCCTGACAGTAATCGATAAATCAAATGCTCTGGAGAAAAAATGAAATAGAGCTGGTATCTGTGACAGGTCTGTAATAAACACAGCCTATAAATTAATTCATGAAAAACCACATTGCTAGCATGCTACAGAAATGCTACAGAGAAAGGTAACAAATGCCTAGCCTTTATATTTGGGAAATATTTACCCTCGTGATCAAAGGCATTATGACTCCTTCTGACATCCATGTGGCCCTTTAATCCATCCCTGGTCGCTCTCATATCTTCTTTTCAGTCCCATTTATTCCGTCCTTTTCTTTAACTCATTACCTTGTATCTAATCGAATTAACTAAAAGCAGTTCCTGAAGCTTCACAGATTTTGTCCCACGTTTTTGAACCCACCCACACATGTCAGACCTAACAACATCCACATGTGGCAAGTAGTACTTTATCTTTCATTTGTAAACTGCTGTCATGCGATCACTTTATCGCACTCTCCTTGATGTAGAGAGCGCCTGGGTGAACTGCTGTCACATCAGATGGCTGGTGGAAAAAGAGCAAGCTAGTAAACTATGCCATATGTTGATTTCTTTGCTTACTATATACTATACATTTATTTCTTAATTTAAATATTTACTGATAGATCTCAACAGCCATCATTACAAGTTTATTAAATGTTGACCAGTTGAGGTTCTTCTCAGAGTTTTTTGGGGGGGTTAAATCTCTTCATCAGCATCATCGGTTTGAGCCCTCAAAACATCTTGAATGCTAATCCCTCCACTTCAGACCTGAGCTGCTTTTAGAAGCAGGCCTGTGCAGTGATAAGGGAGTTTGTGGCCACAGGAAAGAGGTAAAGAGTGAGACAGAAAAAAGAGGAAGATGTTGAGAGAGAAGGAGAAGGTAGTGGATGTGGAAGAGAGGGAATATGAATGGCAGCTTGTTGACTTTTACAAGATGCTGAGGGATTAGTGGGCTAAATTAGAATCACTCATAAAGTCCCCTGTGTGGTGTGTTGGAAGGGTCATGACAGGTCCCATCTGACATTTAACCTCTCCTATTGCCCTCATACTGCCCCTCATGTCAGCACCACTGACCACTGTGCACTGCAGCTCACAGCACAATTAAGTCTGACCTTCAGACGATTTATGCGAGATTCTAGCTGCTGAATGGAAGTTCTACTGCTTACAAAAAAAGGCATTTAAACCACCAATATTTAACTAATTGTATTTCCCATCAAATTCCCCCAAAATCCCAGCTACACTTCATTGTGTTACGTGCTGCCAGTTTGGAAGTTAGGGTAAGGTTATAGGATGAATGTGGTCTGTGTCTCTGTGTGAATGAACATGGAACAATGCACAAAGTTATTGGTATCTAAAAGCTAAAAAAACATGAAAAAATATAAAAGCTAAAAAAACAACAACTGAATAATGTCTTATTGGGTTCTATGGGCAAATCACTTTGTCAATGTATTTTGACACATTCAGAGGCCAAAACGTCCTCTCTGTATACTGTAAATCAAGATTTAATAGCTGGTTGGTTGGTTTGAAAATGCCAACACTTTTCTTAAAGGACACATTAAGAATAATTCAATTAAAATGTAATTACAAAGTATTAAATGTAAGGATTAAAGGCAGACAATTTTTTTCTTAGCTGACTCATTTGTTGAGAATTTATTTTCCTAGTAGGTGTTGCTGTGTTATGTATTTGCTTGAAACTGGCAAGTCTATACACAAGCTCAGTTGTCATTACTTCGTTTCATTTTGAGTACATTTCTTTCTTGTTTTCTGTAAGCGTGTTTCTGCCTGTTGATAAGAGCAGGCCTGGTGATGAACTTGGAAATAGACATACTCATGCATTTGGGTAAATAACGTAAATCTTTAAATTTGCTTTATACAGGGATGGAAACAAAAGTAATATGTTTATGTTGGTAAAATACTACAACTGAAATAATTTAATGTAGTATATAATGAATGAAAGATAACAGATAATAGTTCTAACACTGACTAATGTGAGAAGCTACTTTAGCACATTGGTCTGTTCTGTCCTGTCTGAACAGAAATTCACAGAAAAAGATCTTTCCCTTTTGTACTTTGTTTTTCTTGTTGTTCACAAGGCCTTTTGTTTTGATCGAACCTTTCTTGATAAAGACATATCCGGCCGTCTGCTGTTTCTGTCGAGAGTAATTAGATTTCCCCGGTGAATTCTATACTCCTGAGAGGGGTGGACAGTCAGGGGACTGTAGCTGCAATCCTAGAAGTCATGAAATTGACTGAGCAAACCATGTGTGAAAAATCAGCACTTTGTAAAGTGAATTATATGCATGTACCATGACTTTCATCCATGCTGGGTTCTTTATGAATTTACTGCGACATCTTTACTGTCCTGAAAATTACATCTCACAAGAGTAAAATCCATGGGGGTTTTGTCGTTTATTTATATTCCTAATGTATTTGTTTATTTTAACACTATTATGTCCAATTAAAACATGAAATAATACTAAAAATCTAATTAGATTTTATTAGCCCCTCTTTCCTGCTAAATGTATTATAACTATTATATTGTATGTGGTCATGCTTATTAATTAATTAACTATAAAAATCCATTATGATAAAAATGGCATCATTATCAATTATGTTGTCTGTGGCATGCTATTTCCATCAGCTTTCCATTTGAAATATTAGATCAGAGACTACCAGAGGGCTTCCTCTTGCCATCTGGTTCTGTTGTCAACCCATGACTGCTTCCTCTAATCCTCAGACTGACAATCCAGTCTTTAGTGACTCACTAAAGATTTCTAACATCTTAAAAAAGATCTGGGCATTTTGCTTTTTTGTGTCTTTCCTCGACAAAAAACTTTGCCAACAAACAGTAGTAAGTGATATATAAAATGTACATCTTGTCCTTCGAGAAGCCGACCGCCTCTCACGTGTTCCCTTTTTTTCAGTTCACACGTCACAGTGCACTTTCAGCTTTTATATCCTTATATCAACAAACATTTAGGCCTCTTTTGTACAGTATTGCCTTCAGCTGCACTAAGAACTAAGAAAAGTTTTTTTTTTAACTTTTAGGATGGTTTGATATTTTTGGAAATATGCTTATTCGCTTCCTTGCAGAGAGTAGGATGAGAAGATCAATGGCATTCTGGAAGAAAACAGCTCTGTCCAAATGTAACAAAATCTATATACAGGTGCTAATAAAGCTCACTAATTAACATTATATTGTGTTTGTTTCTTCTGCTTTTGATTTTCCACTGCAACACCATATTTTCTTTCCTCTCACCCACTCTGCCCTATCATCACCACCACTTCACTCCCTCCAACAGTGACCATGGGCTGTTTATCGACTGGCTTCTTCTTCCTGTTTGTGGTACTAAGAGGCTGAAATTAGATCTGCATCGCCGAAGATTTGAGATAAATTGGGCAGCAGATCGGTTCTAACTCAATTTCCTCTTGGTTTCTGAGGAGGAAGAGGAGGATAGTTCGTCATGACGCAGCAGACAGAATAACACCAGATTGACACGGCCAAGGATGGGGTGAACACGGATCTGTTGAGTGTAAGGTGTGCTGCAGTTCAGGAGTTTTACAAATAACAGGACATATAATGTGATGAGGCAGCACACCTCAGTTGTATATGCAAAGATTCTGAAAGTATTTGGTGTTATTGACGGTCATATTTGTAGTCCTAACAGCTCAATGGGAAAAGATTATTTCCACTATTGCCAGGGTTGGGAATCGTCTACCTTTTGCCTGTGCTATGTATGCTTTATCATTGGCAGGGTGCTATCCTCCACTTTGGCTCCCTTGGGTTGGCCAAAATGGCTGTGGTACACAGGGGTAATCGGCCGCTCCCATTACAACTCCCAGGGGTGGGAGGTTTGCTCCTTAGCTTCTTTGTATGGTTAGGAGTTGGGGTGTGGATCTCACTCTTTTCACTATTCCACTTTGATCTGACTCCAGTCCCTGACAGCTGATACTGTAGCTGAACCTGACACTGCCTCTGAACAAATCTGGAATGGGAAGAGGAGAATGGGATTGAGAACAACCCGGCTCAATGCCAGAGTATCTGTTGTTTTGTGTGCCAGACAGACGGGATGACCTTCTTGGTTAAACTCAGCCCAAGAGGTCATGACAGACTGAAGAGGAGGAATGCCCAGAGGGTAAATAAGTGCCTCTTGATGTTGTTGTCACTTTTATCTCTTCACATGGATACATAACATATAACTTGGACATGGTGGCGATGGAGAGGGGCTGAAGCTCATCCCAGCTGACATCGGGTGATAGGCAGGGTACACCCTGGACAAGTCGCCAGTCCATCACAGGGCCACACATACAAACAACCACTCACACTCACACCGAAGGACAACTTAGAGTCACCAATTAACATAGTCTGCAAGGCTTTGGACAGTGGGGGGAAGTCGGAGCACCTAGAGAGAATGTGTGCAGATATTGTAGATATCTACAGACAAAATCATTGCCCTTTAGCCAACTAAAAATAAACAGATGAGAGAAATAACAAGCATGGAATTTTTTCAAAATCCTTACAAAGGAGTTTGTATATATTAGTTTTTTTTCAATTGCTAACAAGCATTAGTCAAAACTGAAGAAACGTTTTTCAAAACTTTTAACACTGTCTGCATTACCATCATGCATCTTGGCCAAACTGCTAATCTCACCTCCAAAACTCACTCAAACCACCAAAACACTTCATACATGACTGAGAATAAGCTTATTCAACCAAACTCACTGGCAACAACTCACACTCAGAAAGCATTCATTGTCACCCATGACATGGACCTAAAAAACACAGCGAGCATTATATAAATGATTTGTTTTAAAGTTTGAATTATTTTTCACATAAGTCAGTATTTCATTAAAGAAGAATAACATATTTTCACTTTATTGACTGTACTAAAGCATCTGTAACAAGAATGAATCACAAATGCAGAAATTTGCTTCAACATTTTTTACAGTATTTTTTCTATATCATTGCATATCATTTTCTCACTTGTTTCCACAGTAACACCAGTACTGAAACACAATGACCATTTCATGTACCAACCCCCCTGAACCAATTCTGCTAAAATACAAGCACATTTCCTGCTTTACACTGAGATTGCAGTTTTACAGTAAAACCACATTCAAAACACTACACATAGTTCTCTATGCACATAGATGTAAACATAAAATCTACATAAATGTTCTGCTAAGACCAGCTTTAACCTTTATTTTAGTCTGGTTGCTACAGAAATGCAGGGCATTTACCATCCTTCTGTTCTGAATGTGTTTTTAACAGTTTTGGACACACTGAGTTAGCATTTAAAAATGTGCTACAAAAACAGTATATAGTGTTTTGCTGGTGGTGGAGTAGTAATGAGAATATAGTTCATGGAGAAAGTGATCATTGAATGCATTTTGTGTGAAAGCAATGAAAAGTGATTCACAATTTGAGCCACATATACTTCTGTTTTGCTGACTGTGTGAAGAGTTTTGACACTGAAACTTCAGCTTTGACCAATGACCAAAAAACTGTAAACAGTCATACTGGTATTTGAGACACAATGACTACAACCTGTAATTCACGTACCAACCCCCTGAACCAATTCTGCTAAAATGCAAGCACATTTCCTACTTTACACTCAGAATGCAGTTTTTAAACCACACTTTTTTCAAAACACTACATCCATAGATGTTACAGTTTTGGAAACACTGTGTCAGCATTTAAAAAATATGCTACAAAAACAGTATATAGTGTTTTGCAGGTGGTAGAGTAGTAATGAGAAAAGAGTTAATGGATTTTGGAGAAAGTAGTAATTCAATGCTTTTTGTGTGAAGAAACATTATTTATACTTTGGTTCACATACACTTTTGTTTTGATTTCAGTTTTGATCAATGCATGTTAGCTGAAAAAAACCCTGTATGATTGATGGACAGATGGACTGGAAATGACAATGTGGGTGTGACATACAGTCCCTTTCCTGACATTGTTGTGGTGACCATAGGCCTGTACCTTGAGATAATGAATCAAATAGGTGGATCAGAAATTAGTCTGTGTTCAGTGAAATCTTGTTCTCAGTCTGTAGAGAGAGCGTGGACCCAGTCATGGCCAGAGAAAAAAGGGCAGCATGAAAGAGAAGTAACAAAACATGATTTATTCAGACATAAAAATGTCTCCTCCATGTAAAATCAAAGATGGTACATCACTGCTTCCCTAACCTGCTCAGCAACTGGAGTGCTTCTCTGCTGCCAGGTGGCCAGAAGTTATTTAATCAGATAACCATTATAATCACTAGAAAGGCTGCAATATAACTTCCATCCACCATTGTTTTTATTTTGCATATTTTGAACAATCTCCCCCCATAATAAATGACTGAAATTTAGAAGCTATGTGAGATGCCATGCTAGATTTGTAATGCATATATAAGGTGACCAAAGATTTAACCATGTTTCTCTCATAATAGTCAGCTTTGGTATGGGACAGCCAAACATTCACAGTGTAAAAGGGTCTCCAATTTGCCTAAGGTCTACTATATTTGCCGTTTAGTCTAAGTAAGTCTTTTTAACAACACTGAGAGACCTTAACTTTCCAGTAACTTTGTCCCTGATCTTCTTTCTACAGTTTTGATGGCTGCATTTTTCCAGAGGGGACATTTCAGAATGGGTCTGAAGTCTGTATGGCCTGCCCTCCACAGGTGCTGCAGACGGGCCCCACTGCAAAGCTCTGCTATTGGCTAAATGGTATAGAGCCATCAGCAATCTGAGCCTTTTTGAATTAAGTTGAGAGAAAAGCCCTTTAAACAGTGGCTACCCAAAGATCCCTTGGGACACACAGGGGCATTCAGAAACATTTGTTCCTTGTGTCTTTGTGGGCTGAATCTTTCAACCACTCACACAGGGTGAGTGTAAATGCTTAACTAAGCTTTTTAAAGCGTCACTGAGGTATTTTGGGTTTGACTTGTGTTTTCTGATGAATACTTAAAGACATGCCTCCCACTCTCAGTTCACAAGATCCCTAATGCAGTTTGCATACATCACAAACAGACAAGCTGCAACTCATTCTGCCTCAGGTCAGCACTAAAACTGATGTTGACACTCTCTCTGTCATCACAGACCATGAACATACCTGTGCAAACGATGCAGTGGAAAGAACCTAGACATGTACATTTGTGGGATTCTTCACTATGTTAGGTCATGAAAATACTGTTAAACTGAACGAATGAGTGGTTCTCAGTTGGGAAGAACATCAACATGATTTTTACATCATTAGCAAAGCCAGTAGGCACATTTTTAACCTTCCACAAGAGGTCTCTAACACAATGGTGTCTTTCTTTACAGGATGGTATTGGAAACACTCTTGCTAACACGGTATCAGTGTCTTCATTACATAAAAAACACAGGTATGAAGTACCAAAACCCACAGGCTCTTTCTCTTTCTTGCATGTCTAGATAGATATGGGAAAGGTCCATGTCATACTAGAGAGCTGTATTATCTTTTAGAGTACAATAATCTACTCCTGTGTCCTCGTCCCCTTCCACAGTGCAACATTACATCACTCCTTTATTTAGAGGCCATATCAATGTGACATCATGATCATCACTCTATACCTTCATTCACCACAGACATGGGTGGCTGGGATTGAAACTCAAGCCTGTGTATTATAGGTCTATGAGATGCAGAGATGCAATGCTTGTCCTTGGATATTCTGAAGGCTAATCAGATTTCATGAGGCAGAGCATTGGTTCTGGTTTCCTGTGCATTCTGTGCTGAAAACACAGTGCAGACACCAGATATAGTGGATGTCTCACAAATAACACATCTTGAAGCGATCATCTTGTTGGTTAGTATGTTTTGGTGAAGACTGGAAAACCAACAAGTTGCAGAGAACCCACAAGAAGTGTGGTAATAGCTTTAAAGCCATAGTTAGACATTTTGGGACTTGCGTTAGTTTGCTTTCTTGCTGAGAATTGTGAAAGAAGACTGATTCCTTTCTCATGTCTGCACAGTAAATATGGACCTACAGCAAGCAGCCTGTTAGCATAGCTTAGTGCAAGGACTGAAAAGAGGGGGGAACAGCTAGCCTGTCAATAACATCTCAGGGGCAGCATAATAGTTACGAAAAGGTTGTGAACATTGTTATTCAATTTCTCAAAAGTCACGCTTGTTTTACTTCAGTTCGGTTCAGTGTGTAATATTTCTGAGGATCTATCGACAGAAATGTAATATAAGATCCATAACTATGTTTTCAGTGGTGTATAAAAACCTTACATATTAAACCATTATGTTGTTATTACCTTAAAATGAGCCATTTATATCTACATAACAGTGGGTCCCCCCTTCCATGTACGTCGCAATGTTGCATTGTCATGTTTCTACAGTAGCTGAAAATGGACAAACAGTGCTACAGAGTGTGTTTTGTCACTACGTAATTCTTGTTTTACTTCTGGTACAATTCATGCAGTGCAGACACTTTTTGTGCTGTGTCAGCCAACAGCTGTCGTTTGAAAGGTTAGGGGACAGTGGTAGACTTGACAGATGGTTGCAATTCATAAACCTCACCACTAGATACCACTAAATCTTACACACTGAACCTTTATTTTTATTTATTTGTCAAAGTTGTAAGCTAGGACTAATTTTCAATATTGGTACCTCTCAGACCCAGGTATTTTCATTAAATGTCTTCCTCTTATTTTTGAGACAATATGGACACAGTACTTGCAGTTGCTAATATTCTCCACAAGTACCTCCATAATGATGCTCACAAGTCAGCTAGAGTCCAAGTCAAGTCTCAAGTGTCTGAGCTAGAGTCCAGAGCGCAACCATTTAGCCTACTGTACAATGTGTCTGCAACTAATGACAGATTATAAACTACTGTAAGTCAACACACACCCCAGACTCTCAAACCAATGTAATATTATAACTAAATAAAACTGTAACGTTGCATCAACAATAATCTGTAACCTGTTTTTCACAGAGCATAACCATGTAATGTGCAATGCAATCAATTAAACTACTGTAAGTCAACACATTCCCCACACTCTCAAACCCAGTATAACGTTATATCTAAATAAAACTGTAACATTTTATGATCAACAATTAACTTGTAACCTTTTTGCAGCCAACGTTAGTAATTAACGTGATGGCAGCTAGCGGGACGTAAATGATTATGTTAATCAACCACTACCAGTTTGTAGTAGGCAAACGCTCAATCGTTTTTTTATAACGAACGAACTAACGTTACAGTCGGACCTCACCTCCCGTAGGTCGTAGCTAAAGCAAGAAGCAAGCTAACGTTAGAAGGCCAATGCTGAGATAAATATGTGTACTAACCTCAGGTTACTAACCTATTTTGCATTCAGGGCTTCTTTGTTTGGGTCTTGTGTGAAGTTTTAAAGCCAAAGTTTATGATGAATGGCGCAGCAGCTGCCGGTGTTTGTTGTCCTCTCTTACGTGTGGCCGTACGCAGCTGATATTACGTGTCGCTAGGTTACAGGAAAATGGAAAATAAACAATGTTAAAATACAAAGCATTTAGGTGGTTACAAAGTTTCTTGTCTTGTTTGAAATGTACATCTTGCTCAGAGAGTCAGTGTCATTCAAGCAGTGTGTTTATACCTCTAGGTGCAGATCAGGCTTAGGAAGTATCTTGGTTGTCTTGGTACAATTGTTACTGTGACGTAGATCTTTTTTGCTGTTATGACATTAAGCCTCTGTTGGTTCAGTGACTCACTTGACAAGAGGGGCTAACAAAAGAATCAAAGGGAGGAGGTATGTTCACAGTACTTGCACGAACATATGGTGAAGCGAGTCAACATTTTGAAAAATGTATCCTACCTATAGCTGATGTTTGTGAAGAAAAGATGTATTTTCTCTTTCAAAACAGAGTGAGATTTTTATGAATTCCTGTTGTAACAATGACAAGAAACACTATGTGAGCCTGTTCCGAATAGTGGCTGAGGGCTTGCACCACTGATGTGTATGTAGGTTATGTAAGGGAGACTTAAATAGAAACAGGGAACATGTGGGGTTTTACATCAAATGCAATTAAATAAGTAATGTTTTAATGGCATTTCCCCCTGAACCAACCAATAAGGAACAAATAAATACTTTCCTGCTCACCTCAAAAGCCACTGACGGGAACGCTTCACCAATTACGAGCTTCTGAAAGATGCTGTGTGAATTGTGTAAATGTTTCTCATTTTGTCGCCTCACACTAAACAAGTTAAAGCTTCATCATCGCTGAAAATGGAAAGATTGCGGACTATCAAAGCTATGACTCTCTGAAGCACTTTGCCAACAGTAAGCTTTAATCATCAGCTTTAAGGCCATCTTGTCACCCTCATCAGCAAGAAGGAACGCCTTCACTGTTGGATCAATTTGATCAATCAAATAGTGAATTTGATATGAATGGGCTTCACATTTTTGGATTTTTTTTACTAAATTGTTGATTGTTTTGACGCCACAGTAACGCATGCTCTGCCAGTGTAATAAAAGAAAGAAGACTGTAAGTTCAAAAGAGAGAAGGGTTTTCCAGGCTGAAAAAAGTGGACTTTTTATCATGCTGCATCTTTAAAAAGGAGAGAGGAAAGGACAGGAGGAATTGTATAACAGACTGATGTGGATGGAGGTGAAAAATGGCTCTATTATAAGCCTAATAGAATTTCCCCTGGCCCCAGAGCGAAGCAGAATGGACTCTCCCTCCATCCCACTTTGTCTCTCTATCCCCTTCATCCCTCCATTTGCCCGGGCCAGAGATATAATTTCATCACTCTTCACTTAATTGTGTGCGTTGCTGGCAGAGCCTCACTCGCTGTTCCAGCAAACAGCGGCAGGTGGGAGAGGAGGAAGAACAGCAGAATAATAGAACAGAGTGGGAAACCACATCACTTCATTTTTATAGATGGACAGCTTGTAAAAGCGGTCCCCTCTGGGTAGCCAAGTGTAAACACAGCAGAAAACACTGAGTGGGATCTCAGTGTGCCATACAGGATGTAATACAGGAAAGACAGTAAATTCAAATATTTGTATTTGGCTCAAGTAAACATGAAATACAGTTAGGCTAATTGTATCTGGATTAACCCATTTTGTGTAGACATGAGATCATGTCATCACTTTTGCTTTCATATTTTAGAAGAGAAAGTCAAGATGATAACTATATGTTTCAGACAGAGTGTTCAATTCAATTCAATTAGCTTTATTGGCATGACAGTGAAACAATATCAGTATAACACATCAGTGTTCACTCATGTTTTAGTTCATCAAAGTGCATCACATAGCTGTAATCTGATATTCTCTCTGAGAAAATATGGAGCTAGCTATCTTGCTTAGCTAGGGTGCATCTGTAATTCACAGTAACTGTCATTTTAACAGGACAGCCAACTTTGCCTAGAAATCAACAGTCTTAAAACTAAATGTAGTCACCAGAGAAAGTGAACAGACAGCTCCTAATACGCATTTTCAACGGTGATGGTTAAATTTACACAGTGCTGTGGGTATGTGTCACTCTAGGCTGATTTACAGGTCGCCATGGTAACGATTTGTCAATCACAGATAATCCCACCCTGAAGCATACTCTCCTTTATGGTCTATTGTCCTCTAAATAGGATCATAATTTACTAAATGAACAGATGCTGAATAAGTGGTGGAGGACATGTTGACATATCGGCTTGTTTTTGAAAGTGTTGAAACTGTGTTAGAGGGATATTCCAGTGATTTTGGATTGCATGTCCATAACACTGTGGGACAAGAAGCACTAGTCAAAATCATTGAAGCAAAGGCCGGGATATCCTGACTTTTAGTTTATATAGGTAACATACTGGATCCTAAATGTCCCACAAAACTCCATAAACATCAAAAGCTTTCATTTAAAATGTCTCCAAATCCAAGCCAAGATAACTAAGTTACCCATTTTATTACAAGACAGAATAATATTAGTAACCATCACTACAAAATTAATGACAATGTAAAAAGGTTGGATTACACCAGTGAGAAGAGTGTTTGAGTGTCTTGTAATCAAGAATGACCTTAACAGTCATATATCTGTCTCAACAGTGTTAACTCCCGCCAACACTGATAATCACAATCTGTAGTTTAAATCATGGCTGTAGTTTACCTCATTATATATATATCCTTCAATGTATTGCATACAAAACAGGATACAAATTGAAACTGACCCTCAATATCGTACCTATTCATATCTAAAGAAAACAAAGACAAGAAACCAACTCCACCGATATTACCTTGTCGGACGCTGACCTTTGACTTCAGTGGAGATCAGTCACTTGTTCCCTACTGTCTCACCCAGCATTTGCTACCTTCAAAGGTTTCACCTTGTGTTTGATCTCCTGTTAAAGTCCTCCGTGACTGAAGGGAACACGTGTGCCATCATCTGGAATGATCTGCATAAATCATCATGAGTGTCTTATGAGATCCTCAGAGAGATGCTCCTCACATGGTTGTAAAGATGAAGATGCTTCAGACCTTTGACCTCATCTCAAAGTCTGTCTCTGATATGAGGCACAACAGAAGACTGAAGTCAAATTTTGTAGGCCGTACCAGTTTCAGCTTCAACACAATTAAACAAAACATATTAAGAAGTGTGCTTTGTGGGTTTATTGGGTTTTGACACAACATGTCCAGTTAACTAAGCATTATTGTGTTGTGGCCAAATAAATACTTTTTTTTTTTTTTTTTACATTTTAGTGACTATTCTATTCACATTGTAAAATCTAAGTGACACAATTGATTTCTGTAGGTTGAAATTGTGCTTTAAAAAAGATGTCGGTCATGTACATTTGAAAACCAACATTGCATTGTACTATTAGTTTATGATTCACTACAGAGTATATAAAAAACTTCCAAGGAATTCTTAAATCAGCGTCACAGTCAACATTTCTGGATCTGACGAAATACTCTTTACTTAACATCTCAAACATGTTGAAAGCTGGTTAGTTTAGCATAAAGAGACAGTTAAAGTTTTTATACAAATTAAACAAATGAGATATAATAATGTGTTCAGCTAACTGGCTGCTAGATTACCGTGCACATGGAAGAGTGGTTTTGATCTTTTTATCTAACTTTTATCAACACAATCTGAGAAAACAGGTCTTTTCCACTGAACTCCTCTGAGATGTGAAGGATGAACCTTCAGAGATTATTATGATTGTGCTGTTATTTTGTGCGAGACCTATGGTCTTTTCATGGCAAAGGTTTCACAACCTCACATTTCTGGATTGTCCTAAGGGAGCCCTGTTTTCATGTTCTCACTAGATCCCAGCAGTGATTTGTAGAGTAAATAAGTATATTATTCTGAGAGTCTTAAAACTGACCATAACATGTTGTAAGTTAACTGTGCAGCAGGGAGGAATATTATCATGCACCTACTTATATTCCCACTCCTATAATTTAATTGTATTTTTTTAGTTCCTAATTTACATCTTTCTGTAAATGAGAAATACAATTTTTATATTTTGTTTGAACATTTATTTTTGTTAAATATACCTGTCTCTTGGTAGTTTCTCAAGCGTTGCCTACCCCAGCTTTAACTTCAACCTAATTCTTAATTTATTTTACTGTGCAGTACTGTAGTATCACAATCACATTTTCTGCATTTATCATTTTATTTCGCAAGACAAATTTCCGTTTTTCACCTGGCTTTTCTCATTCATTGTTTCCATAGTTCCGATAGAATATAGGCAACAAAGCTATATTCCTTAAATGGTGGCTGAATTTTTTTTGTTGCAAGTAGCCTTCAGATCCATCTTTTCAAAATGAACCACGTTAGGATGTAATCACTTAAGACGATCTTCAGTAGGTTTACATCATTACAGAATGTATATCAGCACGTAGAAGTGTTAAAGATGATGAAAATTTTCTATTAACATAAAAACAAATTATCTGTGGCTCTACAGAGTTGATGACTGGAGTCACTCAGTGAAGACAACTTTTTTGTTTAACATGAAGCGAAAACTCAACTGGTCACCCAAACTCAACCTATCCTCTTTCACCACCACATGTCACTTCAGCACACATGGTTCCCTTCACAAACATTCTTTACTAACGACTCACTGGAGGTTAGCAGCGGTTAGCTAGGAAATGTGTTTTCCATTTGAACCACGGTTCACTTAGAAACTGATCTTAGGCACTGGGAACTGGGACAGAACCTGTTGATGACATTTCTGATCTGAATAAGCAGAAACAGGAGAAGAGTCAGACTGGAGTGAGCAAGTACACAAGTTTAAAATTGTTGCTAACTTCCATCAAGTTTAATTGCATTGTGTCTTTCTCATTACAGAGTAATTTTGGATAGTTTAGGTGTATTTTTAGTGGGAAATATAGTTGTATACAGTAACATGCATTTTATTTTATTTTACATATGTGTGTAACATATACAACATATTGCTGCGGTATATTTCACTTACCTTATATTTAATATTATACCTATTACTATAACCATATTTATATTAGTGATATCTACTGTATGTACACTATAACATTGCTACAGTTTCCACCACTATTAGACTCACATACTGTACTCCACACATACTGTATATAATATGTATCATGTAACATGTATTGTTTTGTTTAAACGTATTATTTTAAATAGTTCTTGATCTGTTTCCAGCCTCTTTAGGTTATTTTTTGTAGTCCTGTACAACCAAAGAAATTACTTACTTTTTGACCATAAGGTATACTAATCCATCACAATATGTTCACACTTGTAACACTACCACTGATTAAAACCCACAGTGACATAAAAATATGAAACCAGTGAGTACCAGTGTGCTAGTGTGTGTCATTTCATGCATCATTACCTTGCCATATCACTCACCAATGTAAGTCTAATTGCGCTGACAGGCTGTTGGAATCTGTTATTATAGTTTTGTGTTGCCTTTGCTAACACTGACCACACGGAAGGCCATAATTCATGCAGTCAGTTTGATGAAGCTAAAGAGGAACAAGTCTACCACCCTACTCTGCTCCCTTTTCAATCCTCCCTTCCTCTTCGATCCCTCTTTGTGTTGCAACAGCTGAAGCTTCCAGTAATCAGTCTGTCTCATTTGGCTGGGATTACATGTCAAAAGAACTTTAGTGGCGCTTGAGGAAAATGCACAGGCCTTATCCCTCCTGAGGGCAAAATACAACAGAGACCATTGCTGTTTTAAAACCAAACCATTTTGTGTATGTTGGAGCATGCATGTCTACAGAGCCTCAAAGTATAAAATATTAAATAAATAAAGAAGTAATCATGAAATAAATAATTCAAAGAATAACCTGTATACCACACATATGAACCAATAAATTGTATATTATTTAAAGGGAAACTGCCAATTTTCCAACCTCTTTGCATCATTATAATGTGGGTAGTGTTATGCAAATAAACAATGGTTAACTTTCTTCTGTTTAGCCTGCACCAAGAGCTCTCTGTTCATTTGCATAAACCTACCTACATATTCAATCTACCTGTAACCTAGCCTAGCTGGCTATGTTGGTAACATGTAGCCTTGTTAAGCTCAATAAAAGGGACAGTATAGTTACTTAAGGGAGCTATATGTAAGTTTTTGATTTTAATAAATTACATTTTCATTGCCTTATTATCAATGGGCTCAAAACGGCTGTTTTCTCTCTTGCTCGCATCAGCCACTATTCTGCATTTAATGTGAGGACACCGGGTCGGATTCAGCCCTGTGTGAGGTCCCGAGCTTCTCTCAGACTACAGCGACAACACGGCAGCTAACGACATGCAGTCCACTAACACCATAAAACAACCAGCTCACAGCAAAACACAGACTCCACGTAAGGATACAAAACAACAATAAAGGTTTATGTGCTGAAGCCCACCAGACCAAATAGATTCAGGTGCTGTCGAGTAAAAACAAAGTGAGCAGTTGCTAATGTCATCCAGTTCAAAGTTGTATTACTTTCCACATTACTTCACCAACTAATGCAACCCATGTTACTTTCAAAGTGTTGATTTAGCCTGCAACAAATGATGTAATGGAAAAAGCAAATGTGGAGCGATTTGTTTACTATCCTATAGTATGTAGCCACCAGCAGCCAGCAAACACTACATTAACTCCGACCTGCTGCTGTTTGTTTCATAATGTTCAGAATGATTTATTGTGGCTTTACCAATGCTCAGGTACACAGCTTACCCCCCTCTCAGTCGCTGTAACTAACGTGACCCACATAACATATAACACTGTGGACAAAATGTGGACAACAACACAGAGGAAGAGCCATCTACTAACACCAGAGTAAAGTTATTTACTGCAGCCTAACTGTTTGACACAATTTCGTTATAATAATCAGTCCAGCTTTCTAAAGCTTGATTTATAATCCTGCGTATGGGCTATGTGCATAGCTACACTGTAGGCTATGCACATAGCCAGGCATTTATACCTGTGCGTCCATGTGTCAATCTGCAATTACACCCCCAAGCACTAATCGGCGGCAGCGTGCTGCAACGTTCACTGTAATTATGAAATAATAATTTTCATTTTGAAAAAAAAATGCATTTTGAAATAAAAATGTCTTTGATGAAGTAAAATGAACTCCAGTTAAAGTGAAACTAAGAATCATTAATTAACATTTCAGAATAATTAGTTTTTGTAAATCATTTCATACATGAAAAATGAAGATGAGTGGGTTTGAGCTTTATTATTGGCGGCTTGTCTGATGTAGGAACTTTGCAAATTCACATTAAGTATAGTACATTATACTATGTATTAGTATACAAGGAACATTCAGTATTTCTCATTTCTGTACATTTCAGTCCTGGTCACTATGCGCTACATTACCAGGGCTTTTGAAA